>RJWM01051980.1:0-10249 GCA_004363535.1 Dasyprocta punctata | reverse complement strand
ATTACTTCAGCAGAATGTGTGCCTCGCACGCTATGGTATGTATTAATAAGTTTAGACTTATTAGAAATAAACAATGATGGTACAACAATTGTAAAGTCAATAAAAAAGAACATGAGTTATCTTATGTCTGTCACTATATGTAACTCTGAGCTTGAATTTTTCAACTGGGAAGGCATTTAAAATCATTAGACTCGAACCTCCTCAAGACAATAGCTTGCACAATATAGCAAATTTTAGAGTTTACTATAAAAAGTAGGATTCTTTGAAACTTGTAATTTATTCTTATGTTAAACTTTTTCCATATTTGCATATCAGTTGCTTTATGAGGAAAAAAACCTTTCAAAATTATAAAGACAATGTTCTTTCATCAAATATGACTGAAGGAAGATAAACTGATAAATATGACTAGTGTGTTGAGCCTCAATATTAAAAAAATGTAAATTTTGAAATCTACTTTTTTTTTTTTTTTTTTGGTACCGGGGATCAGGGGATCAAACTCACGACCTCATACTTGCCAGGCAGGTGCTGTGTCGCTGAGCTATATCTCCAGCCTCTCTACTGACAATTTTTTGGAAGCTAAAGTGATTTCATTATGACAACAGATCAATATGTAAAAATATTATGACTTATTTACAAAATGATCAATATAAATTTAACATCCCATCGTTACTCTTTTTGCACTGTAGTAATGATGTTATAATTTTTTATTGACACAGTTAAAAATACAAAACTTGGGCCGGGAGTTTGGTTCAGCGGCTTAAGCACCTGTTTGGCAGGTGTGAGATTGTGAGTTTGGTCCCCGGTGTGGGGGGGAGGGGGGGAAACGACTCAACAAAAACATTTTCACCGTTGGCCTTTTTTCCTGGTCATTATTATTTTGAATCATTTCATTACATTATTATTATTAAACATAGTTTTGTCATACAGAAGAGATGTGAAAATAATCTCCAGGTGCTAATTACAAAAGTATAAACTGCTATTACTGAATGTTAATTATTGCCAGGTAAAATACCCCTGGTTTTCCTACCCACAATATTTTGTTTAAAAATTTTTATTGCTTACAAATTCTCAGTCATCCTTTGATACTCTGTCATTTGCCATTAATTTTCTCAGTGTCACCAAATCATGTATCTTCTACTAATTTAAAAACAAAAAATCAGGCCAGGGATTTAGCTCAGCAGAACAAGCGCCTGCCTGGCAAGCACGAAGTTGTGAGTTCAATCCCCGGTATAAAAAAAAAAAAAATCACCCACATTTTATCATTCTGTTATTACTACCTTTTTCCAGATCTTCACTACTTGTCCAGATTATGCAATAACCATCTAAGTGATTCTAACATCTCTTCATAATACAATCAGAATAAATCTTCTAAGAAGGAATCCTGATTAAAAGTCTATCATGTTTCCTAATACCCGCAGGCTGAAATTCAAATCCTTTAGTATGTTATTTATATCTGTTCATTTATTCCCAACTTACACTTCTCATTCCCCTATCACTGTTCCTGTCTCTCATCACATCTTGCACTCTGCACTTCAGTCACAGGCTGCCATTCTCAAGACTTCGTAATCGGTGCCCCTGTTGGGAATATCTATACATCTTTTCCTCATTTGGCAATGAACATAAGCTCCTCCTGAGCTGGCTGAGATAACGTCTAACATCTTTCCTGAAAACCCTTCACACTGTTGAGTAAAGAATAATCCTGTAACCCTAAAGAAGTTCTTGCCTATTGGAAAGCACAGGCTGTCTTACATTTATATTAGCAAGGCTGGGGCCATAACACACACACACACACACACACACACACACACACACACACACACGTCTATTGAATAATTAAGGGACACATAAGTGACTGACCATTTTATAAAATCTAGAGATCTAAACCAAGCATTCAAGGTGTTTCAAAGTCAAGGTTCAAATAAGTGGTTCTCAAACTTGGATATATCCCAAAACAACTGAGATACTTCTGAAAAACGAGATTCTAGGTCTCTACCCCAGGTCTAGTCAATTCAAATGTTCAGGGGTAAAGGCCAAAAACAATTATAAAATCTCCTTATAATTACATTACTGACCCACCATCACTGTGCAACACATTTTTTAACTGATATTCTATAACTCATTCTTAGTCTATTATACAGTTAGTATATGTAATATGATTTCAATCAATACATCATGATTACGTAAAATTTATGTGTAATCTCTTAGTGCTTTGGTAGTCAGTGAAATCTAGAGAAAAATTTCTTCCTTCTGGGCCTGGCTATGCATAAGCTGAAAACTGCTCCAGATATTTGTTCCCTTCAGTGAGAGATTAACAGTAGAATACTGATCCTATGAGACTTTTCTCTGGGTTATTTAAGGTTTAATCTCAAACCAAGTTCCAAAATTAATCCGTGAATATTTCTCAAGAGGCCTACTCATCTGCAATTAGCTCATTATGATGTATCCAAACAATGATGGATAGGAATTAGGAGTTTCAGGGAGGTTTGGGAGGAAGGAGTAATTTGGCCTTGACTTTGCCATTTTTCTACTTATATGACTTTGTATAATTCATATGATTTGTATGGATCTTTGCTACTTTTCAATAAAAATAAATGAATATTTGTAAGGTTCGAATGAGATAACACATGTGGAAGTACTTTTATGCATTTTAAAATGCTAATCAAAATTTGGGTATTTTTAAAAATCAGCCAATTATCCTGGGGTTTCCTCTCTTCCTTTTCTTTATTCATGGGTCAATAAGTGCATGTTTTTCTGAAAACTAAAACTTTCTATTAAGTCTGTGGTCAAGTACTCTTAGCAAGGTATGAGTCTTCTGAAAAACTCTTTTGTTATTAACAAATTTTTCCTCTTAAACAGAAGAAACTGAGAAAATGACTTAGAACCATGACTTCTACAATCCTCTGGTTTTCTTTTTTCTTCTTGTCTTTTTGAAACAGGGTTTCACTATGCAATTCAGGCTCCCCTTGAACTCATTTTGTAGCCTAGGTTGGTCTTGAACTCACAGCAATTCTCCTGCCTCAGTCTCCCGAGTGCTGGGATTACAGGCATGCACCATTAATTGCTCTGGTTTTTCTTAAGCTTTTTAAGTTACATTTTCCAAATATAAAAGTTGAAAATTGAAAATACAAGTTGAAGATACAACAGAATTCTCATAATACTCATAATTGAAAGCCAGCATCCACAATAATGCAGCCACAGCAAATAAGCATATAAAAATAGTGAATGGCATAGTAACAAGGCAAAAGAAGTGGTCCTGAAGGTGAAAATAAGCAACTTTGCAAAGTTAGCTTCATGCACACCAGCAAGAAAGAACCAAAGCTTCACCACTTATAGCTGGAAAAATAAATACTTAAAAGAAAACAAAATGCAACATTTTTATAGTAATAACCAATGGTTACATAAAAAATACAAAACACCAATCCACTGCATAAAATGTATGAAACTTGCTACATTTGTAGATAATTATATATCATTTTTAAAAGGTTATTATAAAAACAATGTATGTACTAATTAAAAGAACATATTTTTATGTATCAAAGGTTTATGAAAAATTTCAAGAAAAACATTAACTTTTTGCTTAATGATATATTAACTTCAAACAAAACTTTTAATATTTTCACAAAGTAAACTGAAGTTCTAAGCTTGATAATATTCTAGATATTTCACTTTCTAGATTTTTGAAAGTAGTGTAATTCTATATTAAAACAAATATATTTTTGACACTTTAAACTATAAATAAATTTACTAAAGCTACAAATATAAAAATGAGCAAGTATATATAATTGAAAAAAAGGATGATACATTAACTTTTCTGCCTATATATCATTCAATTATTTCATACAACTTTATGAATCTGTATACGATTTTCCACAAAAGAGTAAATTCATGATTAGAATATCATATTTTCTGTATGTATTTTCTTTAACTATCAACTTCTGGGACAAAAGAAAATAATTCACCTACATAAACAAGTTTTTATAAAATCAGTAGGTGATTAGACATGACAATTTTACCTCTAGAGAAAGCAAGTAATTATTATAAAGTTGAACATATAACCAAAACATTTTTCTATTAACACTTGTCTCCGAGGTTCCCAATTTTTCGCTTTCTACTTTCATCAAGAATTATTTTCCATTGCCATAAGCTTCAGATGGTAGAATAGTTCCAAAGGCATGTATGAAGGGGTGAGGGAACCACCCTGAAAAGAGTGGTGCTGACAGTAATGGAATAAGATCAAGAGCATACAGATCTGGCTGGTTTTACCAATGGCAATACACCTTTGGAAGCAAAGTACAACCTTGTTTTGCCTCTGTATAGATGATAAAAAATTATGAATTATACATAAGTGTTATTAATCTTCTTCATGATTCAAGGATTCTCTTACTGTTGATTTAACATCATGTGTCTTTTGTTTTGTATCACCTGAGCATATTGGGGAGAAAAAAACCAAGAACAGAACTCAAATACCAAATTAATGTCAACTTTCTGTTTGTTTGTTTTTTAATGAGGATTGAATCTAAGGCCTTCACACTAAGCTACATCCTCAGCCCTTTTCAAAATTTTTTACTGAGACAGGGTACTGCTAAACTGTTAAGTTGTCCAAACTGGTCTCAAACTCATGATATCCTTCTGTTTGAGACTTTAAATCTAAAGATAAAAACCTACCACTCATCACCTCAGAGATAAGAGAGTTAAAATTCTATCTTTAACTTCATTTTTAAATTTTTATGAATTCACATATTCTATACTTTTTTATGAGTACTATAATGGGTATGATAATGGCATTCTTGATTATACAGTTCGCAGTATCAATTCCACAATACATGACATACTAAGTTTACAATTTGATACAAAAACATGTTTTGGCATATATTTAGCAGAATAAATGAGGTATATAAACTTTCCACAGTGCTTTAAAATTTACAGTTTTAAATCTTAGAAAATAAATTAAGTATGTATCTGGAAAATTTTTATATACCTTTGTACTAAATCATGGATGCAACAAATCTCTATAGACCAGCTCGGACTCTCAAGTTGGATCACCATGGCTTTAAACCTAATTGCCACTTACAAGATGTATAATCATACATATTAACTAGTCAAATCTTAGATTTCTAACTTTTAAAACATGTTAATAATTGTACCTCCATCATAAATTTGTTCTGAGGATTAAATAAGTTCACATATGTAAATACAGTATAATGTAAATTTCTGTAATATAAATAATGTATGCAATGGTAAATGAGACAGATTTCTCACTACACTACAGAAGTTACTTGGATTCAAGTGTAGTTCTGGATAGCCTGTTAAGTTTTTTTTGGTGGTACCAGGAATCAAACCCAGGGCCTCACAAATACTTGGAATGTACCCTACCACTATGTTATTTATATTTTCAGCCCTAGTCTTTTGATTTTTGAGCCACTGAGAGTAGCTTAATAAAAAGTAAAGAAGCCAGCTAAATAATAGAGCCAAGGAAGACTCCAAAGGAATTAAAAAATAATTAAGTATTTTCAAAGTTTTATTACTCAATAAATGATTTATAAATAAACACACCAGTCAATGACCTCATATTTATCATTTCTTCACAGCCTTGAAGACAAGAAGGAACACATCACAGTTACTATTCAACCACTGATGACAATATCTACAAGGATCTGAGTGAGTGTGCATGCCTCGTACCTGATAGTCCAAGTACAGGACTCATGTGACCTGAGAGACACAAGAGATGTGAACTCAGTAATGATACAATCACATAAATAACTATGTACTTAAAACTGGTTCAATTACATACTCATATGTATCCTAGTTAACAAGCAATAATTTTTTGAAATGTTCCAATTCTGTTTTAATCACCTTGTAGTATACAGTAATGTACATAACATCCATCTACTCCTGTATGGCTTCTTTTTTGCTTAGTTTGGCCAGTTTATCTTATAGTTTTGTACTGCATAATTTTCTCTGATCTCCAATCTGTTTATGCTGCATGTAACTCCTGAATTCAGCAGTATCAACCCTTCTTCCCATTGTTACCTTAAGTTCATTTTTAAAAAAATGAATGAAGTCCTATATTTTCTGGGATATTTTGCACTGGGGATCGAACTCACAGCCTCACGCCTGCCAGACAGGGGCTTAAGCCACTGAGCCAAACTCCCAGCCCTAGTTTTTTGAGGCAGGGTCACAATGTGTAGCTCAGGCCGGCCTTGCGCTTGGGAATTTGTAGCCCAAGCCAGCCTGGAACTCACAACGCTCCACCTACCTCAGCCTCCCGAGTACTGGGATTAAAGGCGTGCGCCACCACACCCGGCTTGGGATGTTTTATTCACTAAGGTCAACATGTCTTTAGTTGCTCTGGTATTTATTTATTTATTTATTTGTTTACTGCACTGGGGATTGAACTCATGACCTCCCACTGTGCCACTGAGTTAAATCCCCAGCCCTGATATTTTCATAGAATCGTCTTGCTTTTATTAATGGTCTAATAAGAAAGCTACTTGGGTTTTAAATTCCAGGTCAGCTCTTTCACTAAATTCTATCATTTTCAATGTACAATATTAGAGAATGTGGGGCTTTTAAGGAATGGATATGTTCTACTCTAGATAATGCATATGCTGTGCTCTAACTAAATAATCATTTATTTAACATACTACTTGTTATTAAATAACTCAAATAGTTGTTAAAAATAACAATTGAAAAAAGTATTACCTCCATTTAGAAAGACTTGTCACATTCATGGGTTAGTATCCATCTAGTCATCAAAAATAAAAATTAAAATCTGCATGTGTTTTGTTTTTTGTTTTTGAGATAAGGTCTCACTATATGTTCTAGACTGGCGTTGAACTCACTAAGTAGTCCACGCTGGCCTCAAACTTGCAACAATCCTCCTGCCTCAGCCTCCTGAATGCTGGGGTTACAGGCATGTGCCACCACACCCAGATCTACATGTATTTTTAAAAATATTTCCAAAATTCATTTTCTCTGCTTGAGTGTAGCTTATCTAAATATCTAAATATTTATTTTCAAAACATAATTTAAACAGAGAAATACTGACCAAGTCTTTTTTTCTTGGTACTGAGAATTAAACTTAGGACTTCTTGCTTGCCAGGCAGGTGCTGTGCCACTGAGCTATATCCCTGGCCCAATACTGATCAAGTCTTAAAGAATGATTGTTTCTGGCAATTTATCTCAAATTTTCATCTTTAATAAGTTAGATAAATACGAATTAATCTGACATTATCGTGATTAAATGTTACTTTTTATAACAGTCACAGAAATAAATCAATCCCCTAAACTTCCTGAGGATACAGAAATAAACTGACATTATCTAAGTCCTCATAATACATTTTTGTTTTATAAAGAAAAGCTACAAAAATCCAATTCTGATACAGACCAAGTACACTATAAGTTTGACCAGTAAATTGCTTATTTTTATTATGATGTGTTCTAAAATATATAATTATGAGCGCTAGAAATATTTTTGTAGGGCTGCTGGGGATCAAACCCAGGTCTTATACATGTTTCACAAGCATTCTACCACTGAGCTATATTCCCTGCTCTAGATATTTTAAAAGAAAATAGGATATATATTTGGATAGCACTGTGGTTACTATTTCTGCTTCTAATTTTTATAAGTGAAGGCTAAATTTATCTTTTTAAAAAATAGACCTAGCATATTTTAAAGTTCTGTACAGACCAAAGTTTCATAAACTTGAACCTACTGCTAGAACTGATATGTTTGTAGGGACAAACTTAAATTTTACTATAGTATAATTTTCTTATAACAACAGTTTAACACAATTGTTGAGGTAGAAATAATTATCTGTAATTTTCATTTGTTGTTAATTAATTGATACCTCAAGTTTAAGAAAGATACTTACTGGCTGAAGCCTGAGATTGCATACGAGGTATTCCTCCATTTGGCACTTGAAAATTTGAATCACTTCTGCTGCTTTTCACTGAGTCAACTTGTGTATTAGATGTTCGGGACAGGTTTGGAAGACTGCGTCTTAGTTTTTCTACAACAATAGAATTTTAATTTAAAAAAACTAACCATTCTTTCAGGAAGAGATAGAATTAAAATCTCAATTCAAAAACAAAATTACACATTCTACATATTATATAAGAGAAAAACAGGAAGTACTTATTTAAAAAATTAACCCAGAGTTTATTAATAGAAGAGAAAATCCTTAAGACAACTACAAACTATATATATAAATATAAATAAAATTTGCTCCATGAGTAAATTAAAGCAAAAGCAACCTAACCAAGTAGAGTTAAATTCACTTCTTCCTTTATTTTTGCACTGATAAACTATAAATAAAATGGTGAACTTGATTATTACTTATCTATTTTTATTTTTTTTTTTGTGGCACCGGGGATTGAACTCACAACCTTGCACCTGCGTGAGAGGCACGTAAGCCGCTGAGCCAAACTCCCGGCCCTGGTTTTTTGAGGCAGGGTCACACTGTGTAGCTCAGGCTGGCCTTGCACTCGCGTTGTAGCCCAAGCCGGCCTCAAACTCACAACACTCCTCCTACCTCAGCCTCCTGAGTGCTGGGATTAAAGGTGTGCGCCACCACGCCCGGCTACTTATCTGATATATAAAACCTTGACCAAACTCTGTTCCTTTCACACTGAAGTATGAAGTTTAATTTTTTCCAAAATTATTCTGGCTATAAAATGTACTGTGTTTTACCTTCATTTTTAACATTGCTAGTCTGTAAATCTGTGGGATGACCTTGAAGCGAAAGGCGAGGCTGCTGTAGGCGGCTAATCATAGGCTGTGGGGATACTCTACTGTATTCTATTCCCCGAGCTGGAGACCGTGAGCGAGGTGAATTTCTGGGTGACTGCTTAGGTGATGGTCGAGGTGAATTGCGTGGTGATGGTGAAAACCTGTTAACAGCAGGGTATACTGCATGATGCATATTGTCATCTTCATCATCTAAACTTTGTGCATCAAGTTCCTGGTCACTAAATGTACCCCGTCTTGTAGAATTGCAAGATGAACCAGAACTGCGCCGAGACGTGGTTGCTGCATATTCTTGCCGAAGACCTGGCAACAATGAGTATGCTATTTTATTTCTTTATATTTTTAAACACAAATATTTTTAAAATTTAGAAGTAAAGATTACCACTGAGAAATTCAAGTAGGGTATAAAGTATAAAGGAAAACTCTGCTTCTACTTTTAAATATTCTGCCACATAAGGATGCACACATCAGATTTGAAGGTTATTTTATTTTATTTTGCTTTATTTTATTTCATCTTATTTATTTATTTTTGGTACTGGGGATTGAACTCACTATCTGGCGAATGCCACGCAGGCACTTGTGCCACTGAGCTAAATCCCTGGCCCCTGAAGGTTATTTTAAAACTGAACAAAAATCAATAAAACTTTTACACAATTTCAAGATTTTCTTGATTCTGAAATCAGATGAGACTAACATCAAAGCAACAGAATATATCAGTGAGTACATAAATTCCTTGGATACTTAATCTTTGCATTAAAAACTGTAACAATAACAACAACAACACAACAGAATCTAGGTAATATTTTGAGCAATCCTGCTAACTACTGACAATCCAGGAAGAACAATGTTATAGAGTGATATTCAAGCCTTTAAATCATATATTCATACATAGAAAGTGCTATTAACAAGGTTCCACAAACTAGATTAGAATCACCCTTGAGTATCTTCAAAAGTATCAATTCCTGGGAGATGTAGCTCACTGCTAGAGTACATGTCTGGCATGCATGAGGGCTTCGATTCAATCCCAGCCTTGTAAAACAAAACAAAACAAAACAAAACAAAACAAAACAATCACTAATAATTCCTCAGTCCACTTAGCCCTTCAGTCAGGTTTAGGAACCACAGTAGTAACTGAGAGTTACTCAGTGTCCAGTTATAGCAAATATGGCGCTAATGTCATCTAATAAAAGACAAGAGGCCTATAAAACAGCATTGTTCCAGAAAAGAAAATTCAGATCCCAATGGAGGCTCTTCACAAACAAAGAGACCCTAATAAGCAAGTTACATTTTGCATTTATTTTAAAAATGAGGAGCTGGGCGTGGTGGTGCACGCCTTTAATCCCAGCACTCAGGAGGCTGAGGTAGGAGGAGCGTTGTGAGTTCAAGGCCGGCCTGAGCTACACATTGCCCCCTGCCTCAAAAAACCAGGGCTGGGAGTTTGGCTCAGCAGCTTACACGCCTGTCTGGCAGGCGTGAGGTTGTGAGTTCAATCCCCGGTGC
>RJWM01051979.1:0-10249 GCA_004363535.1 Dasyprocta punctata | reverse complement strand
GGTAGGCGGAGCGTTGTGAGTTCAAGGCCGGCTTGGGCTACAACGCGAGCACAAGGCCGGCCTGAGCTACATAGTGCGACCCTGCCTCAAAAAACCAGGGCTGGGAGTTTGGCTCAGTGGCTTAAGCGCCTGCCCTGGCAGGCGCAAGGCTGTGAGTTCAATCCCCGGTGCCGCAAAAAAAAAAAAAAAAAAAAAAAAAGAGTATAAACTAGTACAAGCACTATGGAAATCCACGGAGAGAGTTCTCAAAAACCTAAAAATAGAAATTCCACTTGACCCAGCTATTTCCCTTCTAGGTTAAGTGAAATAAATCAGACACCCAAGCTTAAATATAGCACGGTTTCTCTTATATGAAAAACCCAAAGTGTAAATAAAGAGCAAAAGAAAAGACAGGTAATAGGAAACAAAAAGAGAAATTGTTATGGATTAAAAACTGATGGTCACCTTAACACCCACTGAATTAAAGCAACATGGTGCTGAGTGTAGATGGCCCACCTGAGGAAAGCTGACAACATAAAAGGAGACGTGGAGAGGAAGAGTGTGGCATTGTGGGTTCTCCTAAGTGTTGCTGTTGGTTCTCCTGGAGGAGCTTGTCATGGCTAGCTTCCCTGATATGAATTCAAGCAGTACAGTTGGAGGAACTCAGGACCTTGTTGTTGAGAGTGGCTGTGGTTCACTTTAGGGGAGCTCTGGTCCGTACATTGAGCATAGCTTCCTGGCTCTGGCAGGGAAGATGTGTGCTGTTTAATTTCCAGGAGAAGTTTGTCACCCTGGCTTCCCTCATATGTACTCGGCTGTTCTCAACATCCAAGGAGCTCTGAACCTCACTGTCACTGAGGATGGCTGTGGTATTTTTGGGGGGAGCCCTGGCCCTTATTTTGAGCAACACTTCTTGGCTCCAGTTTATAACCCTGGCACAGATCCTTCACCCTGCTGGCATACCACTTTCTAACTTCTACCTCTGACCTTTGGGCCTTCCAAGCACAGATCCATAAAACAGACTTGCATGAGTCATTGTTCTGAGCTCTAGACCTCCAGCTGGACCTGTGGGAGGCACTTTCATGGATCTGCAGCTGGCCTCATACAGGACATTGCTGTAGCTGTGAAAACCTTTGATGATGCCCTCTCATTTAGAGAAAAGATTCCCAAAATCAAAGGCATTGTACCATGATGTTTAATATACCCAAGAAGAGAGATTCATGTTGGAGAGAATTATGAATTTGGGGTGTGGTGTGAACTCCAATCAGCTTTGCAGGAAACCTATATATATATTTTAAAGGGAATTATATTGAACTGTTTGCACTAAAAGGGGTGGATACAGTTTAAATTCAGCAGAGGCCTTTGAGATTGAACCTTTCTATGGCTACGAAGAATAAAGCTACTCAATGGCAAACACGGGGCATTTGCCATAGAACAGGAAGAATTTCTTAAGAGATAGAATCCAAAAGTCACTGGGAACAACATTCTAGGAAACCATCCCCAAAGAACAGATCTGAATCTTAACCAAAGAATATTACCTCATACTGGAATGGGGACCCTGACAATGTGTGCCCTGCTGAATTTCACAATTTGTATGGACCAATGATTGCTTCATGCTTCCTGTACTTCATTCTCCCCCATCAAGTTTCCTTTTTAAAAATTTTGTTCTTTTTCTTTTCTTTAAAAAAATTTTTTTTCTTGATAGAATCTCACTATGTAGTCCAGGATGGCCTTGAACTCACTATATAGCTCAGGTTGGCCTCTAACTCCTGGCGATTTTCCTGCCTCAGCCTCCAAAATGGTGGGATTATAGGCATGTACCACAGGACCCAGCTTTTTTATTTTTTTACATTAAAAAATGTTTGACTAACATGTTCATTATACATATTAATGAGTTTCTGTGTGATACTTCCACACACATGTACAGCATGTAGTGATCAAATCCAGCCTCCCTTTATCTAACTCCCTTCCCACCTTCTTTTAATCACTGTTCTAGATCCAAGTCACCTCTTTTTGAAGCTTTTACATGTAACAGAGAACATTTGATATGTGCCTTTCTGTGTATTATTTCATTTATCATCCTGTAGTTCCATCCATTTTGATGCAAATGACGTATTTCATTCTTTACAGATGAATGATATCACACTGTCAATGTGTGCCACATCTTCTTTATGCATACATTCACTTTTCAAATTAAACGTTGTGGCTTACCTCCCCTAGGCTTAAAACTGTGTACAATGTGTATGAAAGGCAGGGATTTCAGTTCACAAATCTCTGCATCTCAGGGATCATATATAAGAGGCGTTATCATATCTGGCCCCAATTTAGATAATAAAATCCTGAACTTCAAACTTGGAAATGAGTTTATAATGAAATGAGATCTTTGGGGTCACAGAAAGGGATCAAGATATATTACAGGTGGAGAGGATATGCATTGTTGTGGCCAGAAGGTAAATTACAATGGAGAGTCTTCTGAGATGATCATCTGAAATGTCTTCTCTCTCAGTAAATACACTGCACTTCTCACATCACAAGGTGGATTATATGCCCTGACCCCCTCCACTCCCCGGGCAGCTCTTCCAACTTGCTTTGATGGATAAATAAAATGTGACAGAAGGGATGCTAAGCCAGGTACAGGCCTATGCTTTAAGAAAACTGGTGGATTCCACTTCCTTTCTTAGAAGCTTACATCTTGTAAGAACACCAACTTTCTTGAGACTGCCATGCTGCGATGAAGTCCAAGCTGGCCATGTCAAGAGACCATAGGAGCAAAGAGATGCCTGGGCAGCAATCGGACAGGGGCACCAGATCAGTGAGTGAAGAAGCCTCCTTGGATATTTCCAAATCAGGAAACAGCACATGCAGCAGAAGAATTATCCATCTGGTGCAGGTTTCAGAGAACAATTTAGTACAGACAGTCCTCACTTTATAATAGCTCAACTTATGAGTATCCCTCTTTGTGATAGTATGAAAGCAGTATACATTCTTTAGAAATCAGACGTGATTTTGAATTTGAGTCTTTCCTGGGCTATTGAAATGCCATAAGATCTCTTCCGACGCTGGGGGGGCAGCAATCAGTCCCACGATCACAGGGGCAGATGACTTGCACTGTATGGTGCGGTTACTGTGTTGTCAGTGTTATTGACTGTCATGTTTTATGCTTTTGCGACCTATAATGTCTTCAATAAATTACATGAGAAATTCAACACTTTATTATGAAATAGGCTCTGTGTTAGATTATTTTGCCCAATCATAAACTACTATAAGGTTCTGAGCATGTTTAAGGCAGGTTAGGCTAAACTATGACTTTCAGTGGGTTAGGTATATTAAATACAATTTTGACTTAGATATTTTGCAATTACAATGGGTGTGTTGAGATGTAACCCCATAGTAAATGGAAGGGCTTCTGTATTGAAAAGTCAGGTGAGAACAGATAAGGTTACCACACTGGAGGATGAAGAGGAGTGCTGTGGTAGGTTGCAGGGGAAAGAGCAGGGCAGGAGAGCCCAAGCAGCACGAAAACTTCTGCAGAGAAAGACTTCTTGGTATGGGTGTCAGAGCCCAAAGAGGGCACCTGTGCAAGGACAGTGGCCAGATGGTGTTAGAGACCAACGGAGGGATGGCAGGCATCGGACAGGAAGCCTATCCTTTTAAATATGTATGCTGAAATATTTACCTATTTTACAATTAAAAGAAAAAAAGGGAACTGGGCACAGTGCTGTGCACCTGTAGTCCCAGCTATTGGGAGACTGATGCAGGGGAATTGCCAGAGGCCAGGAGCTTGAGGCTATCCTTAAAACAAAACATGGGAGGGAAGGGAAATTGATGGGGGCAGGACATTTGAATGGCCCTGGTTTGAAGGTTAGTGAGTTTGGATAATGGGTACGCTGAAGCTTATTACAGTGGTACCTCAGGTCATGATACTTTCCACGATTCTAGCCTGTTTCTACATCTATAAGATGGACACGACTGCTTATTCATACTCAGGATTCAAGGATCTCTTTTTCCTTCTTAAATTAGAACAGCTCCAGCACCACCTAGTGGGGATCTAATATTACACTGTAGTGCAGGGGAATCCTACCTCTCTTCTCCATCATCCCAAGATCATGCCTAGTTTATATAAAGTCCCAAGAAGAGAACGTCGTAAGCACATGAAAATTAAATATCATCCTCCTGAACAACCAATGATTCACAGATGATATTAAAGAAGAAATTAGACAGTTTCTATAATTAAATGATAATGCCAATACAACATACCGAAATTTATAGGACACAATGAAAGCAGTCCTAAGAGGGAAATTTAGAGCAGTAAAATCTCACGTAAGAAAACATAGTAAGCTCAAATAAACAACCTAATGTTGAAACTTAAACTTCTAGGAAAAGAAGAGCAAGTTAAACTCAGGACCAGTGCAAGACAAGAAATTATGAAGATTGGAGCCAGGCGTGGTGGCACACGCCTTTAATCCCAGCACTCGGGAGGCTGAGGTAGGAGGAGCGTTGTGAGTTTGAGGCTGGCTTGGGCTACAACACGAGCGCAAGGCCGGCCTGAGCTACATAGTGCGACTCTACCTCAAAAAACCAGGGCCGGGAGTTTGGCTCAGTGGCTTAAGCGCCTGCCCTGGCAGGTGTAAGGTTGTGAGTTCAATCCCTGGTGCCACCAAAAAAAAAAAAAAAAATATGAAGATTAGAACAGATACTAGTGCAATTGGCAAGAAAACAAAACAAAGAATCAGTGAATCGAAGAGTTGAGTTTTTTGAAAGGTTAAATAAAATTGACAAACTCTTAGCTAACCTTATCAAAAAAAGGAAAAAACTTTCAAATCCATGCATTTAGGAATGAAAAGGGTGAAATCACAACAGATCCTGCTGAAATCTAGATGATCTTTAATACCTACTTCAAGAATCTGCATTCTGATAAGATGGAAAACACAGCAAAAATGGACAGATTTCTACACACATATGATTACCAAAGCTGAAACAAGAAGATAAAAAAATTCTAAATAAACCAATGTCAGGCAATGAAACTGAAGATGTAATTAAAAACCTACCAACAAAGAAAAGCTCAGGTCCTAACAGATTCACTGCTGACTTCTACAAGAAATTTAGAGAAGACCTAAGTTGCTACTTCTCAAACTCTTTAATGAAATTGAAAGGGAACCAGTTCTCCCTATTCATTCCTGGAAGTTAACATTATCCTGATACTAAAACCAGAGAAGGATCCAACCAAAAAAGAGAACTACAGGCCAATCTCCCTAATGAACATAGATGCAAAAATCCTCAATAAGACACTGACAAGCAGAATGCAGAAAATCATCAAAAAGATTATACACCATGACTAAGTAGGATTCATCCCAGGGGTGCAGAGATGGTTCAGCATATGCAAATCAATAAATGTAATACACCATATTACCAGAGCCAAGGAGAAAAACCATATGATCCTCTCGATAGATGCAGAAAAAGCATTTGACAAGGTCCAATACCCATCCATGATAAAACAAACAAACAAAAAAAACTAAAAAAAATTGAAATAGACAATCTTTATCTCAATCTGATAAAAAGCCATCTATGAAGAGAATGGGCCCCTTGAGGACCCACCCCGCTGGGCCTGAGCAGCACTGGTGCACAGTTGTCTTTGAGGCTCAATATGGTTCTCACTGTTTTGCTTTACTCTGATCATTATTTTTTTTTTGCTTTATTTTATATTCTGTTTTTATTGGCTTTATTCTGTTTTGTTTTTGGTTCAATTCTACTATACCTGTTGGAATGGTCAGCTATTCTGAAGATAACAAGATATACTACAGTAGCTATTGTTTTCGCATTATCTTTCTTCAAAGTTCTGTACCAGTTCTGCTGCTTTGTTTTGATTGACTTTGTTCTGTTATGTTCTGTTGGATTTTACTATCTTTAAAAAAAAAGTCATCTATGACAAACCAACAGCCAGCATCACACTAAATGGACAAAAACTAAAAGTTTTCATTCTAAAATCCGGAACAAGGCAAGGATGTCCACTGTCAAAACTCTTATTCAATATAGTTCTGGAAACATTAACCAGAGCAATTTGACAAGAGAAAGAAAGAAAAGGCATAAGAGTAGGAAAGGAAGAAGTTAAATTATCATTATTCGTGGATGACATGATACTCTACAGAAATCTCCACCAAAAGACTTCTAGATTTGATAACTAAATTCAGTAGCATAGGTGGATACAAAGTCAACACTCAAAAATCAATAGCATTCCTGTACACAAATAACCTCACTGAAAGAGAAATTAGAGAAACAACACCTTTCACAAGAGGTGAAAGTTATTTTTTAAAAAATGAAATACCCAGGAATAAATCTAATGAAGGAAGTAAAAGACATTTACATTGCAGACTACAGTACTGAAGAAGGAGACCGAAGAGGATATCAGAAAATGGAAAGCTAGCCCTTGTTCTTGGGTAGGAAGAACTAACATAGTGAAAATGGCCACACTCCCAAAATCATTATACAGATTTAATGCAATCTCAATCAAAATACCAATAGCATATCTCACAATAGAATTAATGAAAATAATCCTAACATTCATTCAGAACCAGAAGAGACACACAAGAGCAAAAGCAATTCTGGGCAACAAAGGCAAGGCAGGAGCATCACAATCCCTGGTTTGAAATTAGACCACAAAGCTACCCTGAAAAAATCGCATGAAACTGGCAAAACAAAAACAAACAAACAAACAAAAACCAACCAAAACCAAATGAAAACAAAACAAAAAAACAGATCTGAGGATCAATGAAACAGATTAGAAGATGCAGAAACAATTCCAGACATACTCAGCCACCTTATCTTTGATGAAGGAGCCAAACACATTCATTGGAAGAAAGATAGATAAAAGATAAAAAATGCTGGCTGCTGGAAAATCTGGCTTTCCATATGCCAAAGCCTAAAACTAGACCCATATCTTTCACCATGCACTAAGCTAAAATCAAAATGGATCAAAGATCTAAATATTAAAACAAACGCTTAATGTGCTAGAAGATAGAATAGGTAGAACACTTAAGACATTGGTGTAGGCAAAAACTTTATGAACAAAACCCCAATTACACAGGAACTACCATAAAGAATCAACAAGTGGGATCTCATCTTATTAAAAGCTTTTGCAGGGCTGGGAGTTTGGCTCAGTGGCTTAAGTGCCTGCTTGGCAGGCACGAGGTTGTGAGTTTGATCCCTGGTACCAACCAAAAAGAAAAAAAAAAAAGAATAAAAAGCTTTTGCACAGCAAAAGAAACCAGCAACAGAGTGAAGAGACAACCCACAGTGTGGGAATAGATTTTTGTCAGCTGTACCTCAGACAAAGGACTAATATCTAGAATATATAAAGAACTAAAAAAAAAATCAGATCCCACAAATTTAAAGATCCAGTCCAAAAATGGGCATCAGAAATGATTAGAAACTTCTCAGGTGAAGAAGTAAAAACAGCAAATAAATATTTGAAAAAATGTTCAACATCGTCGATCATTCAAGAGATGCAAATTAAAACAATACTGAGATTCCATCTCACCCCAGGAAGAATGGCTATCATCAAGAAATCAACCAATGACAACTGCTGATGGGGCTTCAGGGAAAAAGGAACACTTCTCTGCTGTTAGAGGGAATGTAGACAGGTGCAACCACTGTGCAAATCAGTGTGCAGATTCCTCAAAAAAACTAACACTAAAAGTTCCATTCAATCCAGCTATTCCTTCTTGGTATCTTCCTGAAAGAATTAAAAGCATCATACCACAGCAATACATGCACACCCATGTTTATAGTGGCACAGTTTGTGATACTTAAATCTTGGAAACAACCCAAATGCCCATCAACTGATGAATGGATAAAGAAGATGTAGATTTTTTTATACAATGGAATACTACTCTGTCCTAAAGAAGGATAATCTTGAGGTATTTCGAGCTAAATGGATCCACCTTGAAACCATACTCTTAAGTGAAAAAGTCGGACACACAGGTTCAAATATCACATGGTTTCTCTGGTGTGATGAACTAGAAGTATGAACAAGGACCAAAATGTATAATAGATATTGGGAAATGGGGAGAAAATGTTTAAATGAGAAGGGGAACAAGCAAGGGAGAAGGCAGAAAGGAAAAAAGGAAAAAGTAAAAAAAAAAATTTAAAAAGAAGGAAAAAATGGAAACAAAGGTTTTGTAAATAAAGAGGGGAAGGGTAATTGCAGGCAGGGGAAAGGTGGGGGAAAAAAGAAGAAGCAAGGTATATCAGGTACAGGTTTCTCCTTATGATGAATGTTATCACTATGTATATCTGAAATGTACCAATTTTAAAAAGCCCCAAGAAAGTCAAAGATTAAGAGAACTGAGAAACACATTCACCAGGTACGGTGTGTGCACTTTCAGTGGATCTTAATTTGAACAAATACATTCTAAATACATATGCTTTAGAAAATTAGAAAAGTAAGAATTAGATATTCAAGGACAGCAAGGTGTGATAACAGGACTGAACTTGTGTAGTAATCTGTCTTGACATGACTACAACCATCTTGGTCATAACTGTCATTCTGCCCATCAGGGGACCATGGCATGCATTCCAAACACTATAGGATAAACAAAGTTACTAAGATACCCAAACTGTTGTACTGCCACTGACACCTGAAGTGTCTTTTTATCTTTTTTGGGGTGGGGGGGCATGCTGGGGATTGAACGTTTGTACGTGCTAAGCATGCCTCTATCGCTGAGTTATGCCCCTAGCCCCAAGATTGTTTCTTAACTGACAGTTGACATGGCACCAGTTTTTTAGAAAGCTCAGAGACATTCCACTTGGCCACAGCCCACTCTCATCCAGCTTAACATGTAAGCCTTTTCTGCCGTGAAGTATAGGGATTATTGTGCTTACTGTTGCCTGAGACGCACTTCTGTCTATGAGATCCTAGTAAATTATACTTTATTTGATCCTGGATTTGTCTGCCCCTTTCTTTGATCTCACGATGTTTTATACCTTTAGCAGCTGGTTCTTAGGCAACAGGGTTTTCCAAAATGTGTTAGGACATTTTAAAACATTATTATTATCCTTTGGAGTTATAGCCTAATGTATAGATAAGGTGTTAAAAGTTTAGGATTTGCTTTAAAATATTCAGTGGTGGGAGCGAAGGAGCTGGATAAGGAGGAAATGAAGGTGGCTGTGAGATGCTCACAGTAGCTGGCTCATAGGTACGAGAGGATTCCTTGCTCTCTTTGTTCTACTTTATGCACGTGTTACATCTTTCATGGAGGGAGGAAGAGAGGGGAGTGGGAAAGAAGATCCCTGAACACTTCCTATCATGCAGGGAAGAATTCCAGTGTCTCTCAGACCACACTGTTGCATAGCTCTGCCCTGGAGGACTGCTCTCCTGCAGATAGTCACCAGCTAGCATAAACTTCCAGAGGACAGTGTTCCCATACACAGCATCAGCTCCAACAGTCCTGGTGACAGACACACTCAAAGGTCTGCAGTCTGAGCAATGTGAGGCTTGAGCCAGCTCTAGCATCTGTCCCTTAGGGGTTCTACAGCCCTTATCCTTCTCAGTCCCACGAAGTTCAGCACAAGAGACCAGGCCACTTTCCTTTCTCAACTGCTTGAAATACACCAAGCTTTTTTATTTCAGCCGTCTGACACAGCCCTTCAGAAGAAGGTCAGATCCAAGAATGATGGAATTGCCCGATCACCCAGGCCTCTTTTTCCTTCTGGGACATGGAAAGAGATCTGGTGGGCTGGGTGAGGCTACTGAGCACCAGGTCATTCCTGCTCTTCTCTACTCCACCAAATATCAACAAGGAAACTTCGTGCTACAGAAGTGGCTGATAAAAGTTAGGTGCCCCTCAGTCTCCAAGCTACATGCGCTGGGAAAAACTCAGCAAGACACCAGGTGCAGATAGGGGCGGTTCAGGAGCTCTCTACAAGAGTTCCTCACTTACCCACCGGCTCTCACTGCCCCCTGGTGGTTATTTGCCTCTCACAGAAGTTCCTGAAATACAGACCCACCCCCCCGACTCCATAATCTTAGTAAATTCCTCATAATCTTGTAAAATTCGCTACCTCAAAACCCTGAATCAGGCCAGTCTTTATTGAGAGACAGACATATGGCTCCATGGTGATAAAATTTCCTGCCAAGGGATATAAGTGTTGCTGTCAAGCTAGATGCTGTCTCACAAAATCAAAGAATGAAATCGCAGACAAGGAGAGAGTCAAGAGGAGTTTTTACTGCGAGTACAGCTAGGAAGACAGAAAGCTCTCAGCAGTTGGGAGGGGT
>RJWM01051978.1:0-10251 GCA_004363535.1 Dasyprocta punctata | reverse complement strand
TCCTCTCCCTCCCCTCTCCTCTGCCCCTTGCCTGCCTCCTTCCATCTCTCCCTCCCTCCTTCCCTCTCTCCTGGGGATTGAATCCAGAGTCTTTTCACTGAGCTATATCCCCAGGCCTTTTTATCTATTTATTTTTTTGAGACAAGGTCTTGATGAGTTGCCCAGGCTGGGCTTGAACCTGCCATCCTCCTGCCTCAGCCTCCCAGAGGGCTGGGATTATCTCCCTTCCACGGTCCATGAGGGTTCAATTTCTCTACATCATATCCCTCTGTTATTTAGATTACAGCTATCCAGGATATGTGTATTATCAAATATATGACTTTCACATGTTTTTCTTACTTCGTGGGTTATTTTTCTGTTTTCTTTTATTATTACTATTGTTATTATTATTTTTGTCTTTTTGAGACAGGGTCTCACTATGAAGTTCAGACTGACCTTGAGCTCACTTTGTAGCCCAGGCTGGTCTTGAACTTGCAGCAATTCTCCCTCCTCAGCCTCCCGAGTGCTGGGGTTACAGGTGTGCACCACCACGCTTGGCTTATTTTTCTATTTTCTTTTTTTTCTTTTTTTTTCTTTTTTTTTTTGCGGCACCGGGGATTGAACTCACAGCCTTGCTCCTGCCAGACAGGTGCTTAAGCTGCTGAGCCAAACTCCCGGCCCTGGTTTTTTGAGGCAGGGTTGCACTATGTAGCTCAGGCCGGCCTTAAGCTCACGTTGTGGCCCAAGCCGGCCTCGAACTCACAACGCTCTGCCTACCTCAGCCTCCCGAGTGCTGGGATTAAAGGCGTGCGCCACCACACCCGGCTAAATATTTTTCTATTTTCTTGATTGTATTTTTGAAACACAAATTTTTTAACTTTGATGAATTCAGTTGACTTTTGTTGCATATGCCTTTGATGTTGTTGTAGTCAGGACTTGAACGGGAATAGATTTAATACAGGACACATGGTTTATAGGATTATTTTATAATATTCACCCAAAGAGTCAAGTGCAGAAGAGTGGCAGAAATCTGTCCATGCACTAGAGACCCAAAGAATCCAGCTGAGGGCCTGGGATCCCATGGCAGTGTCCTGCATGAGTCCACCTGGAGGCCTAGAACCCATGACAATGTCTCATGCAAGTCTGTACCAAGGATCTGCGCTGGGAAGACCCAAAGACCAGTGGTGGAAGCCAGAAAGTCTGTGCCAGTGGGGTGCAGGATCTGTACCAGCAGGCCAAGGGATCACGAACCAAGAAGTGACCCTTGAGGTAAGGACCAGAGCACCCCCAAAGAGACCCGTGGCCATCCTTAGCGACGGCAAGGACGTGAGCTCCTCCAATGATGAGAACAGCCATGTTCCTGGCAGGAAAATCAGCACAAGTTTCTCCAGAAGAATCAACAGTGCATCATCTTCCCTCCAGTTCTCCTTTTATGCTGTTGGCAACAATCCTCAGGTGGGCCTTCCACACCCAGTACCACGCTGACTCAGTTCAGCCAGGTGTTACAAGTTGACCATGAGTTAATCCCCCACAGGTGTCATAGTTGAAAGGCTCAGTCTAAGACACAGTCATGAAGATTTGCTGTCAAGGTTTCTTCTAGAAATTTAATAGTTTTGTCTCTTACATTTTGTATTGACCTTTGGGTGTGGTGCGAGGAGGCGGTCCGATTCCATTCCTTTGCACGTAGATCATCCAGGGGTTTATGTTTAATCTATAGATGGCCAAAGGAGAGTCTCCCAATCCACAAGTATGATACAGCTCATCTGTTTAAATTTCCTGAATTTCTCTCAGGAATACTTCTATCATTTTCACTTCCACATATATTTTGTGTCAAATTTATTCCTAGGTAGTTTGTGGTTTTTTGGTATTCTTTTTAGATTTTTAAAAATATAGGCCATCACTTCTAGTGGGTTTTAAATATATCCCTTAGGATTTTATACATACATGATCATATCTGAAAATACAGTCTTACTTTTTCTTCTCTTACTTGAATGCCTTTTATGTCTTTTCTGAGGGTATGTTGTATTCCTCTGTACCTACCTTATTTATGTTCAACCACTGATTTTAGGCATTTTCTGACACAAGTTTCAAACCCCGTGTATTTCTCTTTGAGTTCTACTTGACTGCATCCAGCAGTTTTGAAATCTTGGGTTTTCATTTGCCTCAAATCTAACATGTAAACTGATTAACATGGCAGTTTCACCTTTGATGCATAAGTTATTTTTTGGTGAGATGTTCGATTTCTAAATATTTGAAGATTTTCCTAAAATCCTGGACTTATAAATTCCTCTGTGGTTTGGGAATTCACTCCATCTGATTATAACTTTTAAAAACATGTTAACGTCAGTTTTCTGAAAGAGCACTGAATACTGAACATGTACCTGAAGAGGCTGTTTGCCTATGCTCTTGATACAATGCTGATCAGGTCATCAATATTGTGACTGATTTTCTGTCTGTTTGAGCTATGCATTACCAATAAAAGGAAGTAAAATATCCAATCATAAAGGACTTTTTCTAGTGTTTTTTCAGTTCTATGAGGTTTTGCTTCATTTACTTTGAAAACCTAATGTAAATATTTTCATATCAGAATTATTCTCCATTGGCTCACTTATGACGTGATAGACAATTATATGAATAAACATGTGCGTATAATATGATGCATTATGTTAGACATTAATATATATTCAGCATACAATATAATACACATAACACATGTTATGAAATCATACATAGCCCCTTTATACCTGGCCGTATGTTTTATTTTGAAGTCTACTTTGCTATCCACATAGACTTTGCAGCTTTCTTTTGATTAATGTCTGCATATTTCTTTTCTTTTTTTGTTTTTCAGCTCTCTGTGCTTTGTATTAAAATCAGACAGTGCAATCTTACAATCTTTACCTTTCTGTGCTTAGACCTTTAACAACTCTGAGAGGCTGAGGCAGGAGGATCACAAGTTCAAACCCAGCCTGAGCAATGTAGACACTTAGGGAGACCCTGTCAAAATTCCAAAAGATAAAAGAAGAAAGACCATGGGTGTTGCCCTTGTTTTGGCTGGTTGGGGTCAGGGGGTTGTTGAACAGAAGTCAACCAAGTTTCAGGAAGCCCAGGTTTGGTCCTTTCTGAGGGTCAGTTCACATGTGGGGATAGGCGTGTCGGTGGACAGGAGGAAAGTCCTGAAGAATTCCCACCCTCTTCCTTCCTCAGACCCCAGTTCCATTACAGATTTTGAAAGCCACTTCATCCTCGAAGTTCCTGTTGGGTTAAAGGTGGACAAGCACAGGAATTAGGTGGCCTGGGGACCTTGTGCTGGGAAAGCGCCCCTCAGACACTTCCTCCGAGGGAGCAGCCATGTGTATCGTCCCCGGCAGCATTCTCAGAGGATAATTCCTGCCTTTGGATCTGGCTGTCTTGGAATTAATTCTAACTCAATAAGAACTTATTCTAGATAAAAACTGATGATTAAAAATTCTGTTGCATGAGGCGTGGCAAGTGAGAGGCTGTTGCTGCCGGTAGTAAAAGAATTTACCAACAGTGATGGAATATGGAAAGGTTCAGAGATTTTTCATGCAGTGCAAGAGAGCAACAGGCCAGTCCAGGTGAGGACCATGCTGTCAGGGGGAAAGGATGGGACCTGGAAATGCCATCGCAGGAAAGCTTAATCAGGTCACAGTGGTTCTGTTGTCATCCATCTCAGTTCCAGGGAGAGCAGGTGCCACAAAATACCCAACACCCAAAGAAAAAAGGGAAAGGTTTATTTAGCTATCTGTAGAGGTTTCATTCTACAATCAGCTGGCTCCAAGAAAGGGTGGCTTGGCAAGCTGAAGACAGCAAAAACAAGCAAGCAAGGGAGAAGACAAGCCTCTTTCTGTCCCTTATATTGTATTCAGGCTACTGGGATTAGGACAATTTTAAACCAATCAGGGGACTGATTCAGTGAACACCCACCCTTAATCCTAGGATCACACTCTAGATCCAGCTGCCTCTGAACAAACCCTGCCTATGACCACATGAGGCTTTGGGGGGACATCTAGACACAAACCATAACATTTTGCCAATGGTTCCCCCAAAGACTCATGTATATCCTTTTATATAAAAGGCATTGAGTCCATCTCTAAGACTTGCCCAAGTCCTAACAGTTTCAGGATTGCTGAAAATTCCAAGTCCAAAGACTCCTCTGAAATTTATGGCCAACTCTTTAACTCTAAGCCCCTGTACAAATGAAAAGAAAGTTAAACACTTCCAACATTCAATGAACAAGATAGATATTTCCATTCCAAAAGTTACAAACAGAGGAATAGCAAAGAATGGGAACAAAGCAGGACCACAGTCCATCTGGGCAAACATTTAATCCCACAGCTCCACTTCCGGCATCCCCAGCAATCTGTGGAAGAATGTGAACTCCAAAGGGCTCAGGTGTTTCTGCCCCTCTGACACCGCCAGTGGTTGCAGCTCCCAGGGCTACTCTCTTGGGCCTGCTCTGCTCCTTCCTTGCAGTTTTCCCCAGACGGTCTACATTCCTGGCTTCTCCAATCTTCTGGGTTCTCCACTGCACCTTTGACTTCATACACACAGCTTCATACACTGCCTTCTTGGGGGCACACTGCCTGGCCTCCCAGGCCTTCTTCTGGAATCTGGGTGGAAGCCTTCTTAACCCCACAACTCTTGCATTCTGCATGCACCTAGAACCAGCACCAGGTGGGTGATGCCAAGGTCTACTGCCGGTTGGAGCACTAACCAGGCTTCCTTCTCTCTTGGCTGTAGGGATTGAGTACGTATGACCCAGATCACGAAGAACAGCTTCTCTAGGCCACGGACATTCTGGAACATGGTGCTCTTGGGCTTTCTTCCCAAGGCAAAGTATTTCACTTTTGCAGTTTTGAGGCTGCAAAGGGTGGAGTCCTTCTGCTTCTTGTGATGTCTTCAGGCCATCTTTTTTATTCTCATGTTCCTTCTCAGCAGTCAAGATCACCTATACTCTATCTTTCTAGTCCACAGCTTTACTGGAGCTTTCTTTCTTGCCAAACTTACAGCATTTTAAAACACCCTGCTGGGCTCTTTGCTCTTGAGTCCCAACATAAATTTGGCTAAAAGCCCCCAGCAATAGCCAAGCCTCAACATGTGACTGCCTTGAAATTTCTTCTGACAGATTAATTAATCTGCTGCCATTAATCTCAGTCTCAGGCAAAGTCTCTGGACATAAGCAAAAGGCAGATAAACTTTCTCCCAAGCCGTAACACATGTCATCTGGAGTCTAGCATCAAACACAGTCCTTGTTTTCAGCAGACACCTCCCAAGCCCAGTCTTCATAGGTTTTCTGATCTTCTGAGCTCTGACCAGAATATCCCATACAGTACAGCCTAAGATGTTGCAGCCCTGCCCTTTCAGCCAGCATCTCCACACCTTTCCAAATTCTTCCCAAAAACCATTCCCAAAGGCTCCTGAATCACACCGTCAGGTATACTCAACAAGGACCACACTTCTCTGCTACCAAATTCTGTCTTAGTTAGTTTTCTCATTGCTGAGACAAAATACCTGAACACCCAAAGTTAAAGAGGAAAGGCTTATTTAGCTTGCAGTTTGTGGAGGTTTCAGTGAGAAGTGGTGTTGCTCTCCAAGACGTGTTGAGCTGTCAGGTTGTCTAATGATGGATGTCATTCCTGTATGTGGTTTACAGGGTGGAAAGTGAATGTTCTGCTGAGACTCATCACCCCGTGGCAATGTGGCCTTTAGAGAAACGCTGGGAAAACAATCCTGGTTCCCCATGTACCGCTTGCTTATTAATGTCATGCTAAGCTGAGAATGTGCACACCCTGTGCAGCTTGTACTGTCACTTGTCCCCTTCCTTCTTACTCCCAGGCATCTTGGCCTGGCTGCTCCTTACCCCACTCCTCTTAGGCACGCAGTATGGTGATCTTATTTTCAAGATGATTTTCTAATAGTGACGCTGCTCACAAAACATTTTGACCTCAGGGAAACTCTCGCTGGGTCTCAGTTCCATCTGTGAACTGAGCCTAAATAATGATGTCTGAGGCTCCTCCCTCGTCTGCATGTTCCCATCTCTCAGGGACGGTGTGAGTGACTCTAGGTGTGACATCTTGGTCCCCGGGATTTGAGAAGGGGCTCTTAGTGCTGGTCTGATGACTGAGAAAAACACTCAGTCACTCCTGTCCAGTGGCCTGTTCTTGTCCTTCATCTGAAGGCTCCTTTGGAAGATCTTCCCTTTGCAAATCCTCCTTCCCTGGCAAGGCTGAGCATGGCAGGATAGAAGTCCAGACACGGAACTAAACTCGGGAAGGGGAAGCTGCTCTGCCCTTCCCCCTCGCTGGGCTGGGGTTTCCCTTGGGTGCAGGAATTCCCCCTACCCTCACCCTTTAATCAAGGATTTTGTGTGTATTTTCTTTCTTCTATAAACATTTCTCATGTTAGTGACAATTCATGATCCAGTCTGAAGGACAAATTGAGGTACTTTTTGAAATAATAGAAAAAGAACATAAAAGCAGGTCTTTGTTACAGGGGAATCTCATCTTAAGTTACACCCGTCTCTATAATCTGATAATTCTGAAGTTTCTCAGGGAAGTCTCACGTGTAGGGCAGCTAGAAGAGTTCAGATCACGGTTCAGATTCGCAGTGCTCAGAGGTCATCTTTAGCCTTAAAATTGTTGTTAGTCCGTATTTGCAGCACCTAGCGACTGCGTTCACTGTGGGGAGTGGGTGCGTGCACACACACACCTCTCCTCCTCCCCTCTCCACTCGCCTCCCTGCTTTGTCTCTTGGTCTCATCCCTTTTGCAAAAGTTCATTCTCTATTTCCTGTTCTCTATCTTTTACTTTGCTCTTGATTTCTGTGAGGCTCCAGCAGAAAAGCCATAGCTGACTTAGCAAATGCTCTTGTTCCTTCATCTCCACAATGCTGTGATCTAGAAAGTCACTGAGTTTATTTTATCCATCCATAAATGTCACAACTGCTCTGACTTCACTCTGGGTTGTGAGAGTTCAGTGACAGTGTTTGTGGGAGGGATTTTATTATAACTCTTTGTCCTGCAAGCTTTGGTTTTCTTTCATGGTACTTTTATGTGTTGACAGCTGTTGCTTCATTATTAGTTCTCTGATTTGTAAAATAAAGACAGGATTAAACTCTAAAAGGGCCTGTAACTTGTCATCAGGAAAATTTCTCCTCAACTTTGTGTTTTTTTTCCCCCTTTGGAATATGCTGGATTTGATTGGACACTTGGACACTTTAACAAGCTCTTCAGTTACTTATGACATGATTCCCTACTTTATTTCAAATCAGTAGTTCTACTGATTAAAAATAAATTTGAGATTAGATGTAAGCAGGTGTACAGTGGTGATTTCTAAGGTCATGAGAGTATTTTCTCTACTGGTTAACTTTTTTCCTTGTATGATATTTATAGCCCTGAGAAATATGCAGCAAAATCCTTTTTTCTAACAAGTCTCCGTTTCCCCACAACCTTACGTCAGTCTGTGAATTTCTGTGTTGGAATTGCAGGTGGTATGGGTTAGAATGCGGGTTTTTGGATTACTTTCTACCCCTCCCCCTCAAACCCCCTCCCATGGGATTGGGTGGGAAGAAGCCCAGAGTGAGGATTTTTAACAAATTTCCCAGGTGGTCTCTCCCTCACTTGACCGTCTCTGCAGGAACTCATTCCAGGAGCCCTATTTTTATACTCATTTGTTTATTTATTTATTTGGTGCCAGGAATTGAACTCAGGACCTTGTGCTTGCCAGGCAGGCACTTATGCTGCTGAGCTACATCCCTCACCCACCCTATTTTTAAAGATGAAAGAAAATCCTTGCAAAAACATATGCCATTTTTTTTAAACCTAACATTCTCCTAGAATTGGAGATTTATATCATTTGTAGCATTTTTCTCTGCTCATCATTACTCTTAGTTATACTTATTTATTTATTTACTTTGTGTCTTTTTGAGACAGAGTCTCACTATGCAGTTCAGGCTGACCTTGACCTCCCTTTGTAGCCCAGGCTGGTCTCGAACTTTCAATGATCCTCCTGCCTCAGCCTCCCAAGTGCTAGGATTACAGGCATGCGTCATCACACACAGCTGTATATATGCATTTAAAACATTTTGTAACTCTTATCTTTTAGGGGTAACTTTGCAAAATGATAAAATTAAAGGCAGATCAACTGGAGAAAAGTTTTCTATGAAGTGATAAAAGCTGCTATATTTAAAACGTATTTAATTGTGTCGCCTGAGAGCAAAGACAGGTGTACCTCTCCTCCTCCTTTCACATCTTCTGTCCTTTTTGTGTCTCCCTGATTTACCAGGACTTGGGGTTAGGGCTAGGGGTAGATTTAGGTCTGGGTTAGTGTTAGGGTTCGGGTTAGTGGTAGGGTTAGGTTAGGTGGATGTTGGGAGGGCGTGGAGTGGGCTGTGCCTGTTCTTCAGGGAGATGAGCTTTTTTCTGCCAGCTCCATCTTGCTACTGTTCTCCACCAAGATGAGAGAGTTTTCTCTCTCCTCACTGAAGGAAGTTTTCACCAGAAATCACTGTTCCCTTTCATGAGATATCTTTTCTGCACATGTTCCTGTGATTGTGAGGTGTTTCCTTTCCGAGCATTTGGTGGGATGGTTTGCAATGCTGATAGAGGGCTTTATTATGTTGGCCCTCACTCTGCAGCCCTGCTGAAAGCTATCCAAGCGCCCTGCTCTCTTTGTGCTGAGCAGAGTCCTTCCTAGTGCTAACCTGTGTGGAGCTGGCTGATCTTTCCATTCCCTTTTACTTTGTCCACTCCCTGCACCCCAGCTATGTCAGCCTGTCTGCCACTGGGCCTTTGCATATGCACCCCATGTCTGGTACATTCTCCCCAGCTATTCCCTGACTAGTGTGGATGCTTGCTTTAGTAGAAATGGAAATGAAAACTAAAGCACAACTTTGCAGAAAAAAGCTTTAATCAGGAAGTCAGAGGGAAGGCAGGAAGTTGAGGGGGTACACTTGATGCTGGGGTGCAGACAGGCTCACCCTCAAAGGTGGGAGGCCAGCGTTCAGGGTTGGCTGGTGGCTGGTCACATCCCCAGGCCTGGTCTGGTGGCTTTGGAACCCCAGCTGATGGTTTTGTTTCCAGGAAAGAGTTATCTCTGTCTGTTGGGGCCCCACTCAGCAGGGAGGTCCCACCCTTTCTGGAATTCAGGTGACCACAGGTCCGAGACAGTGCCTGGTGGCCTCGGGGGCAGCTGAATATCCCTGTGAACCTCTTATCTTGGTGTCCTCAGTCTCAAAGAGGGAGAGAGACTGTTCCTTCAGGGCTGATCAACCCCGTCGGGAAGCTCCCAGACAGACACTGCCAACGGGTCCACACAGCTCTACACGGAGGGCAGGTGCGATCGGACCCAGGGTTTACAGACAGGGGACTGAGATCGAAGGTCAGGCTGTGTGCTGCATTGGGCCGGGCGTCTCTTGGCCCAAGTGAACAGTCAAGGTTCTTAGCAAAAAAGACTTCTAAGTCCGTGATGATTCCGGAAGGAGACACAAATTGTGGTTTTAGCGGGTGGCAGGCAAGTGCCCAGGTGCCTGCCCCCGTTCCCCCTGAGACCCTCGTGCTCCCTGAAGCCCCAGTGCTCCCTGAAGCCCCGGTACCGCCTGAGGCCCTCGTGCCGGCTGAGGGCCCCCGTACCCCCTGAGGCCCCCGTGCCCCCCAAGGCCCCCGTGCCCCCTGAGGTCCGCTGTACCCCCTGTGGCCCCCCTTCCCCCCTGAGGTCCCCGCGATGCCGTGACTGTGCAGCTGGGCGTTTCGCCCTTCGGGTCTCAGCGGCACCCCCGGAAGCGTGCTGGGAGCTTCCCAGGCTCCCGACCTCTCGCGTGGCCCTCACCCCACCCCCATCCCTCCTGCACAGGAAGCCGCTGCCCCTTCCGTCTGGCGACTCTCAGCACCACGGACAGGGCGCGCCGGGTGCCTGCTGCGAAAAATTGAAAAGCAAGGGAAGGGCTACCAAACTTACAAAAGCGAGCTCTGAGAGTGGTTTTCTAATTTTAAGCCCGTGCCTTTTCTCCCCCAGGGATAGTTCCCAATTTGGGGAAGAGTCGGGTCCTGGCCGTTTAGCGGAAGGTAGTTTGCTTTTGGGTCCCAAGAACCCCGAACACCGGGGTAGGGAAAAGCTGACCGGGGCAGGCACTCCCATTTACTTGGGGTTTTTCTAGGTTCCAAACTGCTGCTGACGACAGGCCGGTTGACAGCCTGGGCTTTTTAGCGGAGATGCAGGACCTGGCCGAGGACATTTACCAGACGGCGAGCAAGGC
>RJWM01051977.1:0-10251 GCA_004363535.1 Dasyprocta punctata | reverse complement strand
CACAATGTTTCACAACTTATGGTGTACTTTTGTTCTTCTCAGCAGATGCAATAACCTATAATTCCTTGTGAAAACTTTATGGGACATGGATCTCAGTCATTTCTTGACACAGGTGGCCATGGAGTCATTAAAAAGTCACTGAAAACTCAGAACCACTATCTCTCTATATTACAAAGGCATGTAGCTGTCCCAAGACAATCCTCTATTTTCTTTGAATACAGGATTGCAAGGGGCACTTTCTAAGACCCTATTGCCTAAAAATGTGATGATGTCATGTCTGCTAGATAGAAATCATTCTGTGTTTTCCAAACATGCTAGATCCTAGGATCCAAGGATGACTCTTCTTTCTTGTTCTCTCCCACCTGAATAAACCATTTCTCTTTGTGATACAGCCATTTTCTTGGGAGTTCTGCAAAAACAGTGTCCCTGATCAATCCATGTCCCACTAGGAGAGGAATAAGGCCTTGTTTGTCTATATCATGAGATTTCCCAACTATATCTTCTATACTATGCATTCTTTTAGTATTCGGAACCTAATCCATAATCACAAAAATGTTAATTTTTTATGCTTCTATATTTCCTCTGAAGCAGGCAACATATACAGCCACAATTCATGAAAAGGCTGAGGTTGCAAACGAATCCATTTTAGAGGGAATGAATCAAGCAATCAATGACTATTTTTAAATATTATCCAGTCAGATAGTATAGAGAAGTTAAGCATCAGATTTGGCTATGGTGATAAAAAACGTATGATTTAATTGATTTTGAAACAAGCAAGATTCTCTTGTCAGGGAGAGTAAATTGCTACAAATGGCACAAGTAAATCAAGTAGCTTCTTCCATAAAGTACTTCTTGTAGTACCTTTATTCAGGGATCCATCAGCAGGATACACATAAAACATGACATAACTGTGGAACAGAGTGCCAATGCAAACCTCTTCATAGATCATAAAATATCTATTACCATGTTAACGTGTGTATGCTTTGGCTAGAGTCTGAAACCTGTGTTCTTTGTGTACATTATCACAATAGTGCTTGTAGCATCATAACAGGATGTTTTTGGTACTCCTATTTCACATATGAGGAACTGAAGTTCACAGACTAAATATTTTTCCAGGTTAATAAATACAGTGGATATAAAAGTCAGAATTTCAGTCTAGCATTAGTGAATCCTAAAACTTCAGTATCTATTAGTATATATTACCTACCCAGTCAGAGAAAAGATGTTACAATATCTATAACTAGATTTTTCCTAATTTATGGATAGATAGCATTATTTTCTGTTTGTTTTTTCTTCATAGACAAGTTCTCTAAGCCTTCCAATATGAATGAGGTCCCCAGGATGGTTAGAGAGTGTTCTGAAGAGAAAGCTATCACACCTGAGGCAGGAATCTCAAAAGGCTCCTTCATCCACAACTCTTATCAATAAATGACATCTGATGAGACAGATAAATGTATGTTATAAGTCATAAGAACCATGGGAAATTGATATTGGATATCGAATCTTCAAAATGGACTTTCATTAATTAAATTGGAGGTAGTCAGTATGAATGCGTTTACAGATGTTCCCTGCCCTGGCTTACACAGGGATAAAAATGTGTTTGGAATCATCCAATACTCTCTCGATGGGTATTTTCATTCTCTGAGGAATCTTGGGTCTAATGCATGCTAAAAGGAGAGCAGAATCCTGTAATTCAAACTGAATTTCAGGAACTTCCTCTAATATGGTGAAAATGCAGCATTCGGTGGATGGGGTACTGGGGTTCCTACACCTAAAGAATATATAATAGAGCCAATTTTATTAGACTAATATACAAAGTAGTAAAAGGTTTAGTCAATAAATTTACAAAAATGCAGCCAAAGTTTTTCTAAGAATTACCTATTATGATATACAATTTGTAGTTTTTTTCTGCCAATAAAAAACTCTTTGTGTTATCTTTGAAGTTGAATTTGACATAGGCCATTTTAGAAACAAAGTAGGTGTAGAGTTCATAACAGAACAATATAATTTCAATTATCTGAGTTTTGGAATTTTCCAGAATGAAGTTATGGAATAATTTCATAGCTCTAGAAATATCAGGCCTTGGGTATACGAATATGTGAAATTGTTAACAAATTGATAGAGAAAGGGTCTTGTGGAATATGGTTATCTATACAAGACAGACAGACAGAGATAGACAGACAGAGACAAACAGAAAGAGAAAGAGACATGATACAATTCATCTGATACTGAAAACCATTAAGAAAGGAAATTACAAAAAGGATTTTGCTTTGAAAAACACATGAAGTAATCATCAAAACTGATGACTTCAGAATGAGGAAACTCTCACAGGATCTGATAAGCGCTAGAACCATCAGCAGCAACACATACTCATGATGGCTGTCCTCAGGTTGTTCACGGGTGCTCGCGAATTCCATCTGGCAGTTCCTTAAGAAACAAACCACCTTCCTATTCCCATTCATTTTGGTTTCCTATTGCACAATTTCAAAGATTGCCAGAAATCTTCAGGATGACCATGAGCTCACTTTGTAGCCCAGGCTGGTCTCGAACTTGTAACAATTTATCTATCTCAAACTCCCCAGTGCTGGGATTACAGGCTTGCACCACCACACTGTGCTCAAAAATCCACAGTTACTTATCTAATTTTCTGCTATGGTGCAATTTGTACCCTTATTCAAATTGAACATTCATTTATCAAAAGACTTTACTTGATCCTAAGCCATACCTATTTAAAAGGTATGTGTTCATGAAATATCTCCTGACCTCAAAGTGATTTAGTATCCTGTGTTGCCTAGAAGTTGTATGGGGAGGTAACCAGAAAGTAGCAATGGATTCAAAGACATTCACCTTCTGCCTTAAAACTCTTTACTGTGTACTATCTTACTAGATATCATGGTTTAGTTTCTACATCCATGGTCCTAACCACGTAAAATGTTTTCTTATTTGCTTTGTTCGGTATCAAATTCCTCCATCTGGATACCTCATTAATTATCACTGATACCTTCCTCTCAGAATAGAAAAGGTCTTCCCATTCTTTGCCTGCACAAACCCCTTTACCATTTCTTCGTAGTATTTATGACAATTATAATAAATACATAATCTTTCTTCACTAAAAATCACTTTGTTACTCTTAAAAAGATATGTGTCCCAGGCCTGGACAATATAAGGATGGAAAGTGAGCTCACAGTTATGTGTGTCAACTCTTATTTCAGCTTACTTTTATTTCTACCCTAGTATGATGTGTATTATCCTGCAACCAGTAGCTATGAAGGTTATATCTGAATAGGTAGAAAAGATTTCCTCCAAAGTTATTCAGTAACAGGAGAGGATAATAGTTCAATCACTCTTCTTCAGTGTGGCTTCCCCCAATCCAAGGCTCTGAGTTGCCCATCCCCAGCACAACTTCACAGAAAGTAACTGAAGTCAGGTTTCCTGAACTCAAGTTTTCTCAATCTTTAAATTTTTTGAAAAATCTTTCTGTAATTAGTTCCAATAATTCTCCCGGTTATTTGGAAGCAGAACTACGTGTCTATGTCTGTTGCCTTTTTGAGATTAGAAACTTTGAAACAGCACCCATCTTGTCACTGTAATCTCACGAGATTGTCTCTCTGTCATGACAGTGACACACTGTACATGTACATCTCAAGGTAGCTCCACTTTTCTCATGCATACTTACAAGTACCACCTCCATCCTATACTTATGAGTAACACTTCCTAAGACTTTGCTTCCCTAAATAAGCAACACAATCATTTCTATGCCTAGGGAAATTATTCTGGTGCTCTGAAGTCTCCTTGGTTCACATAAACATAGGGTGGGACTTACCTGCCTTCTCAACCCTATACACCTAAATACACCATGCTCTCAAGTCTTCTTTGGGATTCATCCAAATTCACTTGAGCCCCGCAAAGAATGTGTTAACAATACTGCCTGTGGATTACTATGTATTCAGGACTTTCTTGATTTAATTTAGGACAATTTCTCTCAAACATTTTCTCAGAAATAGAATGTTGCCTTTTATTTCTTCATGTATGTGTCCCTGAAGCAAGCAGTACAGGAGAAAGCATGAATCCTTAATATGATGGGATAGTAGAGAATTTATTCATGGAAAAGAAATTCTACACTTTATATATACCCAAGTAAAGATTATAATTTCAGCATCTGAGCCCTGCTATTGTGCTGACACTTTAAAATTTAGCTTGTTTTTCAGAAATACAGTTCAAAACAAACCTGGTGTTGAAATTTCAAAACACTCCTGGTGGTGAAATGTCATTTTATACGTGGCAAAATTACAAAGGCTTCTTTTATTTGTTTCCCTTATCACTTGTGTATGAAATTTCTATCAACAAAATCATGAAATATAAAATATTTTTTCTTCAGAATACATATACAAATTCCTAATAAACCTCAGAGAAATAATGAGTATAAAAATGTTTGTTTGATAAGCATTTATTTAGCCCTAAACTCTGAAAATCTATGTTCTCTCTCTCTCTCTCTCTCTCTCTCTCTCTCTCTCTGTTTTTGTTTATCTATAAACAAAACCTCATTTATTCTTTATGAAATCATATGAAAATACTAATTTTGGTGTATTCCACATATGAGAAAGCCAAAGTGCATAAGAATTAAAATGTACAAGTACATACAAGAAGTGGATGCTGATACTCACTAATGGAGTCCTGGATTTAAATCCATGTACAGTGAACTTTAAAGCTTATTTATTGCACTAGATTGAATTCAAGGTAAGTGTTCAAATGCTAAAATTCATGCAATTCATTTTTAAATGATTTTGAAAAGACAGTTATGTTTTGGTAGCTTAGAGTGGTTGGAGACCTGCAGGTGAGGCATTTCAATAGTTGACACATTGAAAAGCTAGACCACTGAATGCCAGAACTGGGAAAAACTAAGGCAAGAGGGCTAAATTTCATGAATGCTTAGTGGGCTTTCATCAGTGTAATTGAAGGCAGTCAAGGTATATGAATTCCTAGATACTCTCCAGTATTTCTTGGAAAACTTTGCTAAAGATAATACTTTAATTAGAATTTTAATTCTTGTGATGCCTTAATACCACTGAAAGATTCTGGTTGCTTGTGCCACACTGTAGAAAGAGGTAAAGAACTGTGTATCTGAGAGATTTTTTTCTATTATGTTTAAGACCAGAGGACTAAAGAGGATGGAGAACTAGACTCTCTCTTCATTAAAGAGCACAGAGTAGTGACAGATTTATGTACTTGCTTAGTTGGAAAGACTGAATCAAGAAATGGTCATGAGTGTGAACTAACTTTGCTGCAAGTCATGCTTCCTCCAATTAACCCCAAGAATTGTGCTTGATCAAATGATCTTGGTCAACTTATGGAAAATGAGGACTTGTATTCCATTTCAGGTCAATGAAATTTTGATCATTTAAGGTTTCAGTGTTTAGAAGGAGGAATTGAAATCCTGATGAGACAGGAGAAGGCCGTGTGATAGAGGTATCCCAAGATATGTTGTTCCTCCTGTCACTCAGGAGGAAATTGGCAGAATGAAGTTCTTAATTAAAAAAAAGAAACATATATTCAAGTGATTTTCTAAGACAACAAAAAAAATAATGTCTTATTTTCCTTGAGAAAAAGAAAAAGACAATCACCAAAACAGATGACTCCATTAAGATATTAGAGATTGAACCATCACCAACCAGCATACCTCCAACTGAGAGCTGTGCCCAAACTCTTCCAAAGCCTGCAGTCACATCACTTAACAGTTTCCATACTCCTAAGATGCTGCTAACACCACCGAACAGTCAAGACTCTCCTCAGATGTATCCAGCACCATTTAGCAGTCAGAAGACTCCTTGGTTGTCTCCTGAGGTGGCATTCAGCTGTCGACTGACTGCTCAAAGTCCTCCAAACACACCATGCAAAACTCTCCAGACTTTTCAGATATCTCCAGCATCACCATCTTGCAGTCTGCAGTCTCCTGAGACAGATGCAACAAAACCTAGCACTGTCCAGATTGTTTGGTTGTGTCCAACAACACTACCCAGCAATCTCCAGACTTCACAGATGCCTCCAACTCCACCCAAGAGTCTCGAGACCCTGAAGATACCACTAGCTTCTTTCAGTGATCTCCAGACTCCTCAGATGTTTCCAGGAACAACATCCAGCAGTCCCTTACCCACGGTAAATTTTCTGTTCCCACAATATTTTGCCAGGTATTCACATAACTTTAGAAGATTTTCTGAATAACCCCTTATGATATCTGATGCTTTACTTCTTCACAACATTTTGAGGTGCTACTCAAAATTTGAATTTTAACTCCTTTATATCCTCCTGCATTAGGGTTGATCTTGGATTCTAAGTACTTAATGATCCCTACTTCATAAAGTGTATTATTTGATGTTCATGTGTTTAATTTTATTTTTAAGTGTTAGGTGCATTTTTATAACAATACACCATGAAAATGATATCACTTAAAATAGTGTATGAAATTAGAGAGCCAAGTGGAATATATTAGTAATTGTTCCCATTTCATTTCTGTTATACAAATAACTTCTTAAAAATTTAACATAGCCAGATACATAGACAAAAATGTTAATTCAACTATTTGAAACTCTCCTGTCAGAATTCAATCTTTATATTTTCACTTTATTATGTATTACCAAATAGTATAATTTTCTTTCATAATGGAAAGCATTGAATATATCTTTTATAACCCAGGTTCTTAAAATTTATTTAAAATATGTTGAACTGCCATTAAACCAATCAACAGAAATAAAATTATTTAATTGCATGTGAAAATTCATGGCTATTCTATGCATTGTAAAAATAACTATATTATCTGACTTATTTTGAGTATCCTTTATAACTTCAATGAACATAATAAGAATATGTGAACCTATGTCCTCTTTTATCATCCATAGATAGAGTTACAATTTACTCTCTAAATCTTGTGCAATTTTTCTCAGGGTGTTCATGTCACTGTTGTCAGATTCTCTGATGCTGCTTAAATTATAGAGGCAATTTAATTTCCTCATGTTAGGAAGCATCTGACCACATGGAGGAGTAATAAAAGTTAATTCCCCCTCACTCAGATTGTATGGCCTGTATAACTTTTTCAGATGGAATCACATCGAGACTTGCTGGCCTATGGAGGCAGCTAGCATGCCTTCAAGCATTGGTTCCCAGAACTTCTATACTGGCATTCACATTTCCTCTTCCAAATCATCAGCCTCTCGCTCAATTCAAAATACTCTCCTGAAACTCCAAAATAGTGCAGAGTTCTACAAAGACAGGTGTTCACAGCAAAGCTCTTCCAAGCCTAACTTCCATTTCTATGATTCTCCTAAATACCTGCTATTATTCAGTCTGATTAGTTTCTAGCCTGGACCTGCTCAGATCAGGAAAGTTCTTGAAGTTCTTCCAGTTGCTGCCTTACTAAATCTTATATACAGCAGCACAGATTTACTGGAAAGGGCTTTGTAATTTGAGTCTTTTATAATGCCCCTGTTGATAAGGATTAGAACAACTCGATATTACTATGCAACTTTTTTCATCTCTTCTATTAGCTAAATAATACCGTATCAAACACGGTTTTCCCAAAGTTCATTAACAAAGATGCTCTTTGGGCATGAATGTTGAATCTGAGATGACTCTCTCTAGACAGTGAGTATCTACTGTCTTAACTGTGCTTGTGTTTTATTGTGTACTGTCCAAATAGAAGCAAAAATTGAAGTGTGTGCCCAGTGAACCTGCTGAAGAAAATGGTTACCAGTCAGACCCCAAAGAAGTGATGGTGTTGAAAGTGACAGAACCTTTTACGTATAAGGTGGGAGAAATGGAGCAAACAATGATGCATGCAACAGTGGCTACTGAGAATGCATTCTTCCGAGTGAAGGTTTTTGACGTCACATTTAAGGACAACTTTACCCCAAACAATGTCATCACCATATCAAATTATATTGGTCAAGATGGGTTCCTGGAAGTTTACAAATTCTCAAATGTGTCTGATGTGAGTGGTGATCGAAAGATGAACATCTCACCTGATTTGATTCAACATGCCAAAGCAACTCCTAAAATCAACCAGCTTTGCTCACAAACTGAAGGAAAATATGTGAATGGAATATTTCTCGTGTGTAAGGTAAGTCATAGCATTAGTTTGTTAAATTTCATCTACAAAGTCAGATTTTAAAGTCATGGTCTTCCAACTGCACTTAGGCCAGTTTACGGAACACAAGAAACAAGTTCCTTATCAGGGAAAAGTGAGTGGAGACTTTCCACACTGTGGGACAGTTAGGCATTTAAAATTCCTCTTCTCTAGGAATCTACATGCAAATTTAAGAATGAGATTTACCAAGAACCCTTAGTATTTTTTCAATTATGTTGATCAATTCATAGTCATCCTGATAGAGGACAGTGCATAGCCTCATCTGTATCTGTGAAAACCAAATTGTGAATAAGGAGTTTCCTCCTATCGATGGACTCTGGTTTTAAGGGCCAGAATAAAAAATCGAACAATTACTCTGTCCTAGAAAACAACTGTGTCCGACTCTAATACTGGATTCTGATCATTCATTCTCTAAATTGTTCTTACTTCTTCCCATTCATTACTTTTTAACAAGAAATTATTGGGCAACTGATTTCTACTCTAAATAATAAGAGAAACATAGAAGTTGAAAAGACTAGAGCATGGGTAGCAAAACTATGGCAAATATTCCACCTTGGGCACACAGAGTCCTCTCTGTCAGTTTGTGAGCCAAGTTGCCTTAATATCATTGCAATAACTGTGCATTCAAGTTTTATTCCAGTGTTGACAGTTGGTGTTAAACAGGTGGTTTTGTGTTGCAATGTGGGAACTCTCTAAAAGATTCACCATCACTGTTCTAGAGAAATATACTACATCTCTAAATTTATATAGAAGGACCATGTATTGCAAAATGTTTGGAGAATTCTTGGACTTCGGGTGTGTGTTTCTGTCAGTGCACTCCCTGTAAATGGTATTTTTAACTGTTCAAAGTATTATTTCACAAACAATTATATTGCCTTTTAGGGTGGTTTTTTACTTTCATCTGTATTATCTTCTATAAAGTCTATTTAAATGAATGTATGTAGATATTAAATTAGTAAAGTAAGTGAAATACAAAGAAAAACAATAGAACAGATAATCTAGATTTAATATTTGAACAGATTCCAGAGGAGTGAATAAATGGAGAAGATAGATAAAATTATGTTTCAGGTAGCATAACCCTCTTAGTGAAAATTCCCAGTAGTCTTTCTCAGTCCTCAATGAGCTGTAAATGATTTTCCTTCTTTGTTCTTGTGGAGATATAAATCAATAAACCCATCAAACTAATCAGATTTCTCGCTAGACTCCTTAAGAATTCTGAAGTATGCTGATGTGGAAACAGTACAAATTAGAAATACAATTCATCTAGAAACGTTCAGCAGATAAAGACTAAGTAAAGAGAGTCTTAGGAGTATTTCAAAAGATTTCTCGACCAAAATATCTTATGCAATTTGATAATTTTAATCCTGAATGTACACATCTCTTTACCTCATTGCAAATCAGGATTTCCACTAACACTGTGCATTTCACATAGAAGTGAAAATTTCAGATACATTTCTCAGCATGCACATGTTAATGATTCTTTTACAGAAAAGAGTGATGCCAGGATGCATTTTTTATAAAATACAAGATAATACAGGAAAGATGGAAGTAGTGGTATATGGACAACTGACCAATGTCTACTGTGAAGAAGGTGATAAACTTGACCTTACTTGTTTCGAAGTGGCCTTAAATGTGGATGAGTGGCAGTTGAGATCTGTGCCCCATAGTCATCTCAAGGTGAGCATTTAATAGGAATATTATTCATCCAAATGGAAACTTAACTATTTTATGATGTACATTAGAAAACCAGACAGCTGACATTGCACAGTCAGTAAAACCTTCCAAGCTCTCCCTCACATAAGATAGAGCAGGAAATGTTTTTGTACCCTTCACCCACACCCCTGCCCAATGAGAATCCTCTACACAGCTCTTGCCAGTTTTGCTACCCCAGCCCCTCTCCTCCTCTCCTCATTCCTGCTCTTCCACCTGTGCTCCTGCCTGGTAGGAATAATCAGAACATTTCATGGTCCCAAGCAAGGGGCAGGGTCTAACTCCAAGGACATGTATTCATGAAAGGATACACAGGGAGAAAGACAAGGGAAAAAAAATGTGGCCTATGGTTGTGGAAGGTAAGTTTGTGATCTAGTTTGTGAAATTTCTTCCACAACCCCAGG
>RJWM01051976.1:0-10251 GCA_004363535.1 Dasyprocta punctata | reverse complement strand
AGTTCAGGTTGGCCTTGAACTCACTTTGTAGCCGAGGCTGGTCTTGAACTCTCAAGGATTCTCCTGCCTCAGCCTCCTGAGTGCTGGGATTCAAGGAGTGCACTACCACGCCTGGCTGGAGAGATGTGAGTTTAATGACCATTCCTGCAGGTTTTTAGAGGAGGGAGGGCCCAGTAGGGATCACTTTACTCAGTCTTTCTTTCTATAGATGAGAAGGCTGAAGAGCAGAAAGGGTCATACTTTGTCATGGAGTCAACTGGGGGACGCCCAGAGACAGTTCACCTCGTATGGCCAATGCTGTGAGGTGACCAAGGATGGGACAGCAAAGATGACATGTGCACACATCTTATCTACTGCTGCAGTCACGCCAGAGTCTTCAGTTAGGAAACACTATACAAAACATGTGTGTGCTCAAAAGCACACGACAGAGTGAGCACTTGGAGAGGGAGATTCTGAAAGCAGACGGATGGCCTGGCACTCATTGGCTCAGTGATCGTGGAAAATAACTTCATCCTACCGAGTTTCAGTTTCCTCACCTGCAAAGTGGAAATAACAAGGCTCACCGTGTACTGTTGTTCAAGGGTTAAATGCATGTGAAGCTTCCTGGTGAAGCCTGGGCCATGGCACGCGCTCGGTGAGGGCTGCTCCTACCACCGCCATGGTTAGAGTGACTATTGCCATAGACTTCCATCCCCTCCAAGCGTCCTGCAGAGTGGTGAACCCAAGAGGGTGGGAACTGTCCCTATCACTCATCTCTGCATCTCTGCTGCCCAGACATTGCCTGGCAAGAGGCCAGTGCAGGGTAAAAGTCTATAGGATTGAACTCCAGACTTGCTATTCTTCACAATTACGTGGTACCTGGCACTTTTCCAAAGCCTCCAAACAGTATTTCATTTGCGCTCTGCCAAATGCCCATGGGCAGCCAGGGTAAGGGATATTTTCATTTCTATTTTATAACTGAAAAAAAAAATGGAAACATAGGAAGATGCTTCCTGCCAAAGTTACATGGCCCAGCTGTGATGAGATCTGTCTCTTTACACTCTGGGCCACATGGACACTGTAAAAACCTTCTTAGGATGCAGATTGCTAAAGGAACAGGCTTTCTGTCAAATCCCATGGTTTCTAGCCATAGATTGAGAAAGGGCTTCAGAGAATGTTTTAGCTAAGTCATGTAGCCACACTGACCTTGGCCTTTCTTGCTACCCCAGTATAGCCCTGCTCTTGGACCGAGTTAAGCTGGATGCTCTGAACCATCCCAAAGGACCTCATGAACCCAGAGGATTCCAGGGCACTTGAGATAGGGCTGCCTGAGATCCTCATTGGAACTAGAAGCAAGGGGTCTGCCCTGGCTCTGCCTCTTGGCTTGGCTGACAGCTTTGTGACCAGGCTTTATGACTTCCAAACTTAGTCACTTCTTAAGTCAGCCTGCCCAGAAACAAACACATAGCAAAGCCGTGACCCAGAAGCTTGAGCTGGGAGAGGCACACCCCGCCCTCAGCAGAGATGGCTTCCAGAGCCGAGTCCCGGCTCTTGGGATGTGCAGGGCTGTGGCTTGGTACGTTTTGGTGAACATGCTGTTGCCTTTTATTTTCCTCAGGTCTCACTTCTGAGTTTCTAGGGTGTAGGAAGCAGATGACTGTTGCCCAAGACAGCCTGAGACAGCCTGCCACAGGCCAGAGGTCCTGAGCCCCTGTCTCCAAGGCTTTCTTCGGAAGCTAAGCCTGAAGGGGTGGAGGGGGTATGTCCGGTGAGAAATGGACAGAGCTGTCGCCCAGCTTTCTAGTCATAAGCTGAAAGCGCAAGCCCCAGCCCAGGCCCAAAGAAACTCAGCTGGAATTCCTGTTCCCTTCACCGCTCGCTCCTCTCGCCACGGCCTCTGTGAAAACCTGGACTCTTCACCCCAGTGCTACGTCTGCTGAGCCTGCAGCAGCCCAGATGGAGTAACAGTAACACCTCTGCCTACCTGGGCACAGCTGAGCCTGGGGAGGACCAAGTGCTCCAACTGGGGGAGGCCAACCTGCTGTTAGAGGCTGTAAAGACATGGGGACCCTCTTTCTGTTGGCTGGCCCTTTTCCCAGTTCACTAAGGCCTCTGATCCAGGGCAGAAGATACGAGGAGCTCAGTTAATAAGAAACTCTGGCATGGAGTTGGGGTTAGTAACTGGTTCCTTTGGAGTATGGCTTTAAGGCACCTCGGTCATGCCACGTGCTTTCATTTTTCAGGTCCTCACTAAACTCTCCACCTGGGTTCGGTCTCCACTCTCATCTCCCTAATTAGCTGCAAAAGTCACCTCACTGACTTCCCACTGGGGCAAGGACTCTGCTCCAGTCCCTTGATTTAAAAAAGAATGATTTTCTCCTTCCTTCTCTCTTTGGGACTCTTGCCTTCTCAAATAGAGTTCATTTCCTTCATTTTTCTTTTTCTTCTTTCCCAGCATACACTATATATAATTTTTGTCTAACATTGCTCTTGACTTCTAGCTAGCTATAATAGAGTAAGATCTACTGTGACCCTATTAAATTGGGACTGAAAATTTCCATAGAGGAAAGGTGAGTTCATATGAGAAGTTTACAGAATAATAAGGGACTGTGGGGGAGGAAATCTGTGCATCTGGGCAGCTCCAGGTTCTAGGGCTCATTTGTCACTTATGTCACATCTGAATTTCTGTTGTCGAGCATGCATGATTGTGAGATTTTTCTGAGCGGCACCAACACCTACATTGTGGACTTTAACCCCAGAAAGTCCTAGATTTACATTTCAACTCTGCCACCTACTGATTGCATGACACAGACCATTATATAAACGTCTATTCTGATTCTATATCTGCAAAATGGTAGAGAATAATGCTTACCTCATGGAGTTGTGAGGTTTAAAATGGTATCAGTCAGCTACAGCTGGGTAACAAGCAGCCATCACATCTCAGTGTCATCCAACAATGAGTGTTTATTGCTAATGTTTCTGAGGATTGCCTGGAGCCAGCTGATGTACTTCTTGAATCACACTGTGCATCCAGGCTGGTATGGAAACAGCTCTTCTAACAGCAATGATAAGGCACGGAAGAGGACAAACCCCACTGTTTAAGCACATTTCAAGCCCTTATTTGTATCTTATTTACTAACAGCCCATTGGCTAGAACAAATCACATGGCTGAGCCCAGTGATAGGGATAGAGAGTGTATTCTGTCCACATTTAGGTCGTGATGAGACAATGGGTACAAGGAAGGGATGATAGTCAGGCTAGTCATTCCATCAACCACACATGGCAATGCTCGTTCGATGTAGAATTCAGCTCCTGACATGTGGAAGTGGCTTAGGAAATAGCAATGATGGTCATTATATGACCCCCTACAATCTGGCAAAACACGTGTCTTAGTCTCATTATGGTTAAATAGTAGAGTCAGGGATAGAATCTGGGTCTCAGAGAATCTTGCTACACTCGACATTTTCTGTATGGTCCCATCACCAGTTTCTCATGAGTTACAGCACAACCCCCTACACTGAAGCATGAGAATTTGGGTCCTGGTGACCCAAGACGTGTTCAAGACATGTAGACTGAATAGCAGAGGAAAAATTGATGAGTTCTCCATTTCCATTTGCTTAAAAACAGGACATAGGTAGGCATGGTGGGAGGAGCTTGATCTTGGGTTAGAATCTGGCTTTGGAGTTCACTAACTGGGTGGTCTTAGGCTCCCCAGAAGGAAGCTTTCCTTGTGTCCTTGTCAAATTTAGGGCCCCACGTGACTGTCTCACATGGTGCTCTTGGCTCTTCCTTTGTTGCATTTGATGATGATGTATCATTGCATATTTATTCTTGGGCATTTCTTTAATGCCAACTTGCTAAGCTCATGTCTTTTGGGGTCAGCTACTACCTAGTACTCAGTACAGTGCCTGTATGTTTAATGGATGAGGAAAAAGTTCAAATTCTCAAATGAAGTGTGAGATAATAATATATTCTTTAAAGAAGTTTTCGAGACATTTAAAGGAAACTGTTATGGAATGCCTTCTCCAGGGCCTGGCACATGGTGAGTGTGTGGAACATAGCATGATATATATGCCCAGCACTCCACCCTTAATTCTGGCCTTTGGGAGGTTAAGAACACAGAGTCTAGAAATTCAAAGCATATCTGCACTTCCAACTTCTCTTTCTGATTCATTCTAGAGTATTTGTGGCTTTGTTCTGGATTCCTGGGGCTGGCCTGCTCGGCTGCCCTTTATTAGGGATATACTGCCAAGGCTTACTGTGATTAAAATGTTGAAATCATCTCCTCCCAGATGGCAAAGAGTGCAAGTTAAAGTCATCTAATAGCATCATCCCCAGCAGCCTAGAAGAGGCTGTCAGGGCTGTGAGAGGTGCTGGTGAGACTGCAGGGAGAGACTGAACGGATGGTGGTCATGAGGGTGACTGCCACGCCTGCCCAATGCTCCGCAGCAACTAGCCTGGGGGAGTGGGTAGCACAGCTGGCAGGGTGGGCAGCTCCATGCCAGAGGTTCTCTGCACTGGGACCGCATGGGAGGAGTGTGTCCAAGGCACAATATGCGGCTAGGGTGCCAGGCTGCTGTAGCTGCAGCAGATTTCCAGGGACTTGGGACCTAGTGACCATCGCTAATGAGACAGCCCTTGGAAGACTTTGCGGCAGTTCCTGTAGCCAGATGAGGCTCAGATGGGGCCACCCAGCTGGATAAAAATCATCCCATCAGTGAGATGGTGATTTTACATGGGTTTATTGAATGATTTGTGCTGCAATGTTTATCATTAACAAGTGATTTCAGCATAGTTTCATTTCTGTAGATACTAGAAGATAATATTATTTAAAATTCTAATGGATATATTAATTAATAATACCCCCAGGGTGTCTTCTGGCTTGTACATGTTCTCAGGGCCACCCGACTTTCCACCCGCCCTCACCTCAGACTGGGGCACTTTCAGGACACTCAGGCCTTTGTCTGGTCCCTTCTCCTGCATAGTATTATGTCTTGTTAAGCTAAGTGCCTCCTCCTTTTCCACCTTGAGTCCTGACATGGCTAATTTTATGCGCCAACTTGAATGGGCCATGAGGTGACCAGATATTTGCATGAGGGTGATCTGCTTTGCAGGGCCTTTTAGGGAAAAGGAGAAGCTCAGGTGGGTTGGAGAAGGCAATTCAAATGGGGTCTGTTGGGCTGATGGACTGTCTGCTATAAACAGAGACGTGACAGAGGCTCTATCACATGGGCTTCACAAAGCTGTCCTGTGGGAGTCTGGAGGGGTACAGGAGCCTGAAGCATGCCCAATCAGGGGGCAACCCATGCCCTCCCGCTCCTGCAGGTCAGTTCTTACAGGCAGGTCACCCTCGCCTAACCTCAGCACTGCCACTTCCCCCCAGCCTCATTTTAAGTGGTTTCCTGCACCTGCTCCTCATTGCTGAAATCCTCTCCTAGAAAGTCTTGCACCCAGGAGAGAGGAATGCAGGGACTGAGAGTTTCTAGTTGCAAGATTGGTCAGCTCCTTTCTGCCCATGGGAAGCCTACTTTTACCTCCTTTGGGCCAGCTCCTGGTGCCCCGTGTATATGATCCAAACCTGGGGGACCCCATGTAAGGGATCCAGTCACTGGAAAAGTGGAGTGGTCAGTTCCAGAAGGCTTTTTGGATCCAGAAACTACCTCCACCCTGCAGTGGTTGTATGGCCCCGGAGTGCAATTTATTTCAGGTTGCCTTACTTTCCATGAAACGGGAAGGATGATGGCTCCTGTTGTAGTCAGGGATTGTAAGGAGAACAATTACATATGGGACACAGAATTTATAGTATTACTTATAATGGTCACCCAAGGAGTCAAGTACAAAGAAAGTGCAGGAAATATGTCCTAGTAAAGACCTAGAGAATCCAGCCAAGGGCCTTGATCTCATGGCAATATTCTGCATGAGTTCAGCTTAAAACCTTGAGCCCATGACAATGCCTCCTATAAGTCCAGTTGGAGGCCTAGAGCCCATGACAATGACTTATGAAAGTCTGTTTCACAGATCTGTGCTGGGAAGACCCAAAGGTCAGTGATGGAAGCCAAAAAGTCTGTGCCAGCAGGGTGAAGGATCTGTGCTAGTAAGCTGAGGATTCTGCACTGGAGCCAAGAAGCGACACTCAAAATAAGGACCAGGGCTCTCCCAAAAATTTCCGCAGCCATTCTTAGCAACGAGGTCCCTAGCTCCTCTGACAATGAAATAGCCGAGTTCATATTAGGAAACCACCATGACAAGCTTCTCCTGGAGATTAACAGCACACATCTTCCCCTCCAGAGCCAGGAAGCAATGCTCAAAGGACCAGAGCTCCCCAAAACTGAACTGCAGCCATCCTCAGCAACAAGGTCCCGAGCTCCTCTGATGATAACAGCTGAGATCATATCAGGGGAGCCAGCACGACACGCTCCTCCAGGAGAACCAATGACTCCAAACAACACCAACCCTTAGGAGAACCCACAATGCTAATCTTCCTCTCCAGGTCTCCTTTTTATGCTGACAACAGTCCCCAGGTGGGCCATCTACACTCAGCACCACCAGTTCAGTTCAGCTGGTGTTTAAGTTGACCACCAGTTTTTAATTCACCATAGCTCCCATCTTTGGGGATTGCTCCATTAATGCTCTTAATATCTAAGCAAATTAAGATCACAAAGCGTAGGGTCAGGTTTATCGACTGTGTTGTCTTATTTCCTTATGACTAACTACAGGTCATCTCCATGACCTTTCTGGGTCTTCGTCTGCTAAATAAGATGATACTTGTTGAATTCTGCCTAGTATAGGGTCTCAGCAGGTCTCAGAATTCTCATTGCTTGCTTTTCTCATGGTGAAAGTCCTTTTCTGCTGTTGGGGTTTGTGTAGAAACTCACCATGAGTTAAGAAGTCCATAGAAGTGTAATTAGGAGTAGAGCCAGGTGGTCTACGAGGTGTCCTTGTCTTGAGAGACTATGAAGCTGGGGCAGCCCTGCTTGGTCTCAGGCTTGAGAGAGATGTGGTTGCCCAACAACTGGCTGACTAACTGTCCCAGGCCCACAGACCCTGTAGAGTAGGCTTTTCTGCCAGTCCTGATCCCTAGGAAGAACTCCTACAGGAAAGCTCTCCAGCCCCGGGCCTGGACATGCCCACCAGCAAGAGTAAGGAACCCAGTTTTCAGCTCCCCCTAGCTGCAGAGAGCACCACTCTTTTCCTCCTAAGTTGGATATAATCCCTGCCTCTCTTTCTCTTGAGGTGCCTGAGATGGTTATATTCTGTCACTGGACTAGGCCACGGGATGCCTAGATCCTGGGTCAAACTTTATTCTGTGTGTGTCTGTGAGGTGTTCAGGAGAAGATGAATATTTACACTGGTAGATTGATGTGGGTGGGCCTTACCCAATCAGTTGAAGGTCTACATAGCAGAAAACTGCTGAAACTTCTCCTAGTACAAGAGAATTCCTGCCTGATACAACACCAGCCTTTTCCTGCTTTCCAACTAGGGCTGAAACATCTCTCCATAATCTCACTCTGCAGATCTTGGGGCTTCCTTACCTGCATAATCATGGGAGCCAACTCCTCAGGATCAGTCTCTTTCCCTCTCTGTGAACATCCTGTTGGTTCTGTTTTCTGGAAAAGCCTACTGATCCCATAACCTGCCAGGGAGTCCAGGTCCTCCTTTCAGGCCACAGCTTTGCCACCATTTCTCCCAGAGGCCCAGGAGCCCCTGCTAAAGAGGCTCCTTTAGGATCTTAAGGCTCAAAGGACATATGTCCTTTGGTACCCTTGTGTATATAAGCCCTCCCCTGTAAAGTTGCAGATATCTTGGGAGCTGTGTGTGGCATCATGGGAGCATACAGCCATCCCTGCTCCTTCCAGCTTCCTGTACCAGGAAGGACCAGCAAACCCAATGGTTAAACTCACTGAGGCTCCTGACTGCCTGCTGGCCAGAAGCTCCTTTGCGAAGCATGATGTGACAGTTAAGTGAACAGATGACCTCAATTCAGAGACAGTGTTTGTTGAATTGAATCTTCAGTGGGTTAACTGTTCTCATATGGCTAAAAATTATATTTGGGATTAAGTTTTCACTGAGCTGAATGCATTACTGGGTTTCTGCTTCTTGTCATTAGGAAGGGGACGTAACCTTCACTAAGGTGGTCTTCAGGGACTGGGACAGCTGGCGTCACGGCCGAGTGCTGACTGACCACAGGGGATTAGGGCTGCACACAACTCATTTCACATGGAAAATAAGCTGATTTGTTTTTGTTTTAAAATAATCCTTATTAAAAACTGGCTGCCACTTGCACAGGATCTGCGGGAGCGTCGCAGGGCAGGGCTGTGACTTTCCGGGCTGCTTTCACATAACTGCTGCTGGCTGCTCCACATTCAGGAATAATCCAGAAAGACTTGCTGCTTTCCTGGGGCCTGGGGGAGATCCGGAGCCATGGCCCTAGGGAGTGGCTGACGGGGACAGCTTGGACCCATTGTTAAGTTACTAGGGACACTGTGGGGTTCAGGAGGTCATGGCCAAGGCTTGCTCAGGGTCCTTCTCTCTGAAGTCCCTTCTGTGGCTGCCCATGGCAGGGACCTTCCCATTGGGGTGACCTTGCTGTCCCTTGCCCACCTCCCAGTGGCAACTCCGAGGTCTTGCCTTCATTCTAGAATCAACCACCAATTCCCATGAAGTTTTCTGGGATGTCCTGTGGGTATCTGGAATCCCATCAGAAGATCCACAAGGTCAAGACTACTTTCACAAGGACATTATGACCTCGTCTTCCCTTTTTTTTTTCTTCTCTCATCAGTGAGCAGTGGAATTTTCCAGAGCCTGCATGTCATAGGGGCTGATGAGATACGTGCCCGGGTGTTGTAGTTTGTCAAACATTTCCCAGTTTTAATTTTGAATATGGAAAATGGAGAGCGATACAAGCCATGTAAACATAAGCTCTTTGGGGTTTTTAAATATTTTGTAAGCATGGAAAGTGATCTTGAGATCAAAAAGTTTGAGAATCTCTGTTCTAAATCTTTTTTTTTTCTTCAAGAAAGCCAGATTTGTTGCAGTATTTATGTATTTCTTAGTTATTTATGCTTAAAAACTACATTTTTTTTTAACAAGGATTTTATCTATTTTCAGTGTACTACTGGCAACATTTTAACTCTATTTTCCCAAGAATCCTGGAGTTTTTATTGGATGATTTTAAAAATTTAACTGCAGTAAAATACACAAATAAAACATTTAACTTCAACTATATTTAAGTGTGCGGTTCAGTGGTGGTGTGCACAGTCATGTTGCGGTACTCCACGGACCACCACTGGCCTCTAGAGCTCCTTTGCCATGCGTCACCGAATCTCTGTACCTGTAGAGCACAAACTCCTGCATTCCAGCCCTGACAACCACCATTCTACTTTCCATGAATTTAATCACACTAGGTACCCTACATGAGTAGAATTACATAACATTTGTCTTTCTAGATCTTCTTGACTCTAACCCACCAGCGAGACTGCCTGTCCTTAGGGTCCTGATAACTCGAGCTAAAATGCCCTTGTTCTGCGTAGATAAATCGCAGTGCTCTCTCTCCCCACCTTTGTGCTGGTGGCAGCGGCAGGTTGCTAGGATCATGGGCTTCAGACAGGCCTCGCTTTAAAACCTGTTCCTCTGCCATTGAAGCTTGGTGGCCTCAGCATGAAGCTTAAGTGCTCCAAGTCTTAGTTTCCTCATCTCTAAAATTAGCATTTCCTCTTGGGGATGGGGCTAAGGATTAAGGATGTTCATGAAGGAGAAAGCAGAGAAGTTAGTGAGTGGTCCATGATCATGCAAATCTGATTGGACAAACTTAGATCACTGGGACCTAACCCTTGAACCCAACATTGAAGCTAAGGTCAGCTATAAAGGAAGAGAAAAAGTGGAAGGAGATGGGGTCCCTGTGACAGGCAGCTCAGGTAGAGAAGGGTTTGGATTCTATTCTAATGGGCGAGGGAACTGGTGGGGATAGAGCCAGGTGATAGAATTGGATTTACATCTTTCCAGAAGACTCTGCTAAGGGTGTGGAATGGATTAAATGAATGGGGCGTTTGGGTGTTGCTACTTGCAGCTCGTGCTCCTTTTAAAGGAGGGTGGATCCCATTGTATGAAAGACCCTTTTGTCTGGCTCTGGCAAAATCTGGGCACAGAGGCTGGCAGAACTGAATTTCAATGTGTGAAAAAAGGTAAGGATTTATTATTTTTGGCAATTGTGCTTTTGAGAGAGAAGGTAGAGTTGCCTGGAGAGAGAGATGGGCCAAGTAAAGATCAGAAGAT
>RJWM01051975.1:0-10014 GCA_004363535.1 Dasyprocta punctata | reverse complement strand
CCCTTTCATCATGCATCCCTGGTGACAGTAGCTGCCAGGGTCATCCCTCTTGCCTCAGGGATCCAGCAGCACAAGCCCCAAGAGGACAGGGCTGTTTGAGCTAATCTTGCAAGGGCCAGTTGAGACATTTCTGCAGCTTGCGCGCCGCCTGCAGTTCACAGTGGGTATTTCAACAAATTAGCTGGAGTTCAAAGAAAGCCAGTCCGCATATTTATTTATTTAATTTTATTTTATTTTGCTACTGGGAATTGAACTCAGGACTTTGCACTTGTAGGCAGGCGCTGTGCCACTGAGCTATATCTCTGGCCAAGCCAGCATTTTTTTTTTTTTTTGGTACCTGGGATCGAACTCACAACCTCGCACCTGCCAGGCAGGCACTTACACCACTGAGCTAAATCCCTGGACCTGTTTTTTGAGACAGGCTCTCACTATGCAGTTCAGGCTGGCCTTGAACTCATTTCATAACCCAGGCTGGTCTCGAACTCACAACGATTCTCCTGCCTCAGTCTCAAGCCAACAGTTTTAAAAAGAAAAAAAAAACTTTAAATTTTTAAATAAAAAATATTTTTTGCAGTACTGGGGATTGAAATCAGGGCCTTTCACTGAGCTATATCCCCAGCCCTTTCATTCATTTTGAGATACGGTCTCGCTAAGTCACTAAGTTGCCTAGGCTGGGTTTGAACTTGCAATCCTCCTGCCTCAGCCTCCTAAAATGCCAGGATCACAGGTGAACACCACCATTCTGGACCAGGAAAAGAAAATTAAACCAGGCATGGTGCTACACCCTTGTCACCCTAGTGTTTGGGGCTGTTCAAGACCAGCTGGCACTACAAAGCAAGACCCTGCTTTAAAACAATAAATAAATAAAATAAAATTGCAATGTTATTTTAAGTGAACTTAAAAGAAAAGTGCTGGAGATGGAACTCAGGGCTTCACACACGCTAACCAAGTGCTCACCATTGGGCCACAACCCCAGCCCTAAAATGAACTGTTTTTTCCTTTCTAAAATGAGTTGTTTTTGTTTGTTTTGTTTTTTGAGACAGGGTCTCGCGCTGCAGTTCAGGCTGGACTTGAGATACTTTGTAGCCCAAGCTCGTCTCAAACATGCAAGGATCCTCCTGCCTCAGCCTCCCGAGTGCTGAGATTATAGGCGTGCGCCACCACGCCCGGCTTCCTAAAATGAGTTTTTAATGTTAGCATCATTTTACACTTGCAAGAGAGTTACAGAGAACGTCAGAGGTGCGGTCCAGCTTCGCTAGATGTCCTGTAGCAGCGGTCCTCAATTTTTTTGGCACAAGGACCGGGTTTTCTGGGAGACGATTTTCCCACGGGGTGGGGGTGGGGGTAATGTGATGGTCCCGCGCGTGCGCAGTTCACAGCACATTCGCTTCTGTGAGACTTTGGGGCCTCGCTGATCCTGCAGGGGGCAGAGCATGACGGGGACCGGGTGGGCTGGAGACAGAGGCGGCTTTGATTTCTGCTCCCCTCCTGCGGGGTCGCGGCCCTTCTAGAGACCCGTATTCTACAGAATGTCTCCTCTCGCGTGTGTCTTAGGTGATTTTGTGGTGGTTGTTTTTGCCATTAAACCAGGGTTATGGTTTTGGGACGGAACACCCAGAACCGAAGTGTTGCTCTTGATGTATCATAGCTGAAACCAGAATTTATTGAGCACTAAGTATATGCAGAAAAAAAAAAAAAGCAAGCTTTATAAAAATGATCTCATTTAGCCGGGCGTGGTGGCACACACTTGTCATTCCAGTGTTCTAGAGGCTGAGGCAGGAGGATCGAAAGTTGGAGCCCTGCCTCCACAACACAGCAACCTAGCAAGACCCCGCCTCAAAAAGTTTCAAGGGTTGGGGATGTGGCTCAGTGCAAAGGCCCTGGGGTCAGTCCCTAGTTCCACACAGGAAACAGGTCACCTCCTTCTGTCCTTAGGGAAGACCAGCGAGGCTGGGTGTGGCCTTGGCTGGGCCAGGAGGATCCAGACCAGGGCCACCCGGCTGCTCCCCACGCTGGCTGTCTTCTTGGGGTGCTGAGCTGGGGACAGTTTAACGTAGACGTCGTCCTGTTTCCTGAGCTCTGGCACCAAATTCCCAGCCCGCTGCCCCACCCTGCTCTGTCGGGTCTCGCGGGAGGTGATCGTGTCCTCCCCCAGGAGACGCTGGGCCATGCCCAGGGCCTGTGTGGTCCTCACACTGGGGGAGCCCCTGGCACAGTGTGGGAGGAACCCCGAGCCTCACCTCAGCCCCTGTGGTGCCCAGGACGCCCCGCGGAGCACGCCCAGCGCAGGTGTCCGCGGGTTGGAGACCCCAAGCATGAGTTATTGGGGGTGTCAGAGTCCCAAGACCTACACAGTGGTGGGGGGTCCAGGGCTCGGTGCATGGCCGTCCCCGTAGTTGTTCGTACAGCAACGGGGACTCAGGGGCCACTAGGAGACTGAACCGGGCTTGCGGGGCGCTGCTCTAGGGCGCCACCAGCTGGTGACTCGGACACTGTGGGTCCAGGACACTGACTCCGCCTCCTCCACTTCCTCTCGAAGCTCTGACCGGCTGAGCGTCTCACCAACAACCAGGGCCAGGTGACCGGCGACCCTTGGTTCCAGTTTACTTTTTTTTTTTTTTAGACAGGGTCTCACTATGCAGTTCAAGCTGGCCTTGAGTTCACTTGTAACCCAGGCTGGTCTTGCCAAGGTCCTCCTGCCTCAGCCACCTGAGTGCTGGCATGACAGGCGTGTGCCACCACACCAGGCTGTGACCTCTGTATTTTAAAGCCTGCCACTCACCCCACAGTTAGGCAGAGGGACTCCAAGGCAAGATTCTCCAAAAGATTTCTATCATAGTCTTCGCTGGGCCGGTAACGTACACCTGTCATCCAGGCACTCTGGGGGGCTGAGACAGGAGGATCTCAAGTTTCAACCCAGTCTGGGCAACTCGGGGACTTACTAAGACTCTGTCTCGAGAAGGGAAAAAGGTTGGGGGTGCCGTCAGTGAGAGGACCTTGGCCTCCATCCCCAGTACTGCAAAACAAGCAAACACACAAACAAACATAACAATCGGTGTCCAAGTTTAGGTTTGCACCTGTCTGCCATGCTCGGGTCTTCCCTCCACGGGGCCCAAATTCACACACTGTGTTTTTCCCGCAGGAAGCGAAACCTGGGAGCCAGAACCTGGCTGGCGACGGGGACCTCGCGCACAGGTACGTGCTGTGATATTTGTCTTTGCTCTGCGGGTCACAATTGCTTGGTGCTTTGGAATTCTGGGTGAGGACAGCAGTTGGCTGTGTTCTGGCCGTGTTGGGACAAAGCCGAGGGCTGGTGTCAGCCAGGGACAGCAGGGACTGTGTCTCGCTGTTGTCTTTGTCCATTCCCTGTTGCTGTAACAAAGTGCAGGAGGCCGGGTACGTTATAAAGAAGAAAGGTTTGTTTGGCTTTCGGTTCTGAGGGGAGACTGGTGACCGTGTCTGGTAAGGGCCTCTGCTGTGTCAGGCTTTGACACACACTTACTTCCTGTAAAAATGAGAAGAAAAAAATAAGGTAGAAAGCAGACCAAGGTCCCCTCAAATCCTCTTCTACAACATGCAGGTCTTAACTTTAGAGGTTCTTATTAGCCCATTGGCGGTATTTAATGTCCGCGTTCCTCACAGGGAGGTGGTGTGGGGACAGAACTCATCTTCCTTTCCGTCCCCTGCCCTGACCGTCCCCCCATTTCCTGTTCCTTTCCCCTCTGAGAAAGATCCATCTCCCCACTTCCCATTGAGTACCTTCACTCTGCTTTTTCTTTATTTTTTGGTACCGAGCATCAAACTCACACCCTCGCGCCTGCCAGGCAGGCGCTTAGGCCACGGAGCTAAATCCCCGGCCCTATTTTTTGAGACAGAGTCCCACTATGCGGTTCAGGCTGGCCTTGAACTCACTTTGTAGCCCAGGCTGGTCTCCAACTCACAACGATCCTCCTGCCTCAGCCTACCGAGCGCTGGGATTAAAGGCGTGCGCCACCACATGACTCGGTTCTCATCCAAGTCAGTTTGTTGACCAGAATCATGGAAATAATCAAGTTCGTGAACCAATCTACCGCTGTATATGCTGCGTCTAAGAGTTACTACTATGAATTATGCTACTGTGAACACACGTATCATGAATTACAGTTGTGGATGTATACACCTGGAGTTTTAGAGCAGTATTTTGTTTTTGAGGTGCCTGGGGATGGAACCCAGGGCCCAGCTCTTGAAAAAAAGTTGTTTTTTGAGACAGTCACTAAGGCTGGGCCTAGTAGACTTAAGATCTCCTGTCTCAGCCTCCCAGTGTATTTCGATGACAGTGTGAGCCACTGTGCCTGGCTTATTAAAGGGTTCTGATCCGAGTTGTTGCTCTGTTCTTTGCTGCCCTCTCCACTGGCTTTCTTTCTTTCTTTCTTTCTTTCTTTTTTCTTTTTTTAAAGTATATTAGGATTCTCCATTGTCTTTTTTTTTTTTTTACACCATTCTCTCACATTTTAAAATTTTATTTGTTTGTTGTCTTTTTGAGACAGGGTCTATGCAATTCAGACTGGCTTTGAGCACACTTTGTAGCTCAGGATGGTCTGGAACTGACAGTGATCCTCCTGCCTCAGCCTCCCGAGTGCTGGGATTGCAGGCATGTGCCACCATGCCCGGTTTTAAGTGGTTTTTTTGGTGCCAGAAATCTAACTCAGGGCCTGGCCATCCTATGCATACACATATACACACTTATGTCTAAGGAGAAAATTTTGAAAGCACTAGCAAAAACTAAAACTTCATCTACAAAGAAAAACAATTTTTTTTAAAGATTTCAAGACCTATTTTTTTAAGCAGAAAAAAATGAAATTCAAAAAGCAAAATTGGATCCAAATATCAAATAATAAACATTCTCATTTTCTTTTTCTCTAACTGACCCAAGTCATTTTTATATATACATAGGTTTTGTTTGAGTTCTTCAAACCAGTGCAACAATACCATAGGCTAAGATTGTTTTTAAAACCCCCTGTAAGCCGGGCGTGGTGGCGCACGCCTTTAATCCCAGCACTCGGGAGGCTGAGGTAGGAGGAGCGTTGTGAGTTCGAGGCCGGCTTGGGCTACAACGCGAGCGCAAGTGCGACCCCGCCCTAAAAAACTAGGGCTGGGAGTTTGGCTCAGTGACTTAAGCGCCTGTCTGGCAGGTGCGAGGTTGTGAGTTCAATCCCGGGTGCCACAAAAAATAAATAAATAAATAAAAATAAAAATAAATCTTTACTATCCGCGTGGGTCTCTCTGGGACGACGCGGACTCCGCCCTCCACACCCAGGGACTCCAAGTAAAGAGAGAGACCGTGCGGGTGTCGTCAGGAGACCGCTCCTGGCACGGCACGGTGGGGGCCCGGGGCCCCAGGCCCCCAGGTCGGGCACTCGGAGCCTGAGCCTCCCTGCTGTGAGACCGGCGATCAGGCCCCCTTCTCTGTTCTGCCGGGGCCACCCTTTCCTGCCAGAACCCTCGGAGGAGGGCGACCGAGGTTTTTCCCTCTTTGTCAACAGACATAGCAATGGCAGTGTGAGCACCCGGCCGGCCGTGCTCAGGCCTTTAGCCCCCCAAAGCACAAGACTGGCCGCGTGGGCTCCTATTCACCCCACGGAGCCCAGCAATGGAGGCTTCAAGGTGTGAGGGTCCGGATGCCCGCCGCGTGTAGGAAGACACCAACAGACGCCTTCTCATGCAATGGGCAAGGGGTCTTTATTGTCCAAGCACATGTGGGGCTCACTGAACACGCAGGAACAGAGCCCCGAGCTGAGCCTGAGCAGGGCTTATAAGCTATAGAACAAAGGGAGGAGGGGTCCTTGCAGGGGTGGTCACAGAAGCAGATGGCATTGGTTAGTTTAAATGGCTTTTTACATTTATTGGAGGAGACGACCACGGGGAGGTCTAAAGTTGGGTGGCAGAGGGCGCTCCCTAATACGGGCAGATGTTCAGGAAAGGTGCATTCTGTGAATTCCTCAGTCATGGGAGGGGGCTGTTTCTATCTCACAACCCAGATTTCTGGTCAGCTCTGTCCTTGTCTTTATCTAACTTAGGCAGCTTTAAACTGTAACAGCTCAATTCCCGGGATATGGGGAGGAGGTGAGCAGCACAGACCATGCACTTTTAACAGGAGAAAATTCCTCTTACATCCCCCCTGTTTTGTTTTGTGAATCTCTAATCTTACAGATTGGGGTGTTTGTTGTTGGGATCATCTAGCATCGCATATTGTTGTCTGATGAGCATGAGTTTTATATTAGCAATCTGACTTCGTAGTAGGTTTATTATTCTATGTAATATGCAGGGTCCTATGGTTATTATTAAGAGTAGCACAATCAAGGGTCCCGTTAGGGCCGACAGTAAGGTGGTGAGCCATGGAGACTGGCTGAACCAAGACTCAAATAAGCCTTGTTGGGCTTCTCGTTCTTTTTGTCTTTGGTCTAATCTTTCCCTGAGTTTGGCCATGGACTCTTTAACAACCCCAGAATGATCTGCATAGAAACAGCATTGTTCTTTTAAGGCTGCACATAATCCCCCCGCTTTAAGAAAAAGTAAAGCAAGTCGTCGTCTATTCTGTAGAACTACTTCTGAAAGGGAGGTCAGAGAGTTTTGGAGGGCCATGACGGATGTTTCTATGGCCTTTAAGTCTTGGTCTATCGCAGCTTGTAACTGACTAGTCTGTTGGTTGCCACGTATAATGGCAGCTGTCCCTGTGTCTATACCGGCTGCGGCAGTTACTCCCATAAGAACTGCCAGAGTTATCGAGATCGGTTCTCTTTTATATCTAGTTTGGCCTGATAGTTTATCTTCTAGCTCTGTCCCTGAATGGTAGAGAACTCGGGGGTATATAGAGACCAGTACACAAAAGTTAACAGAGTTATTGAAAACTGTTGTAGATACGCAGGGGGTGATTCCAGTGTCACATGCCCATTTTAAACCGAAGGGAGGTTGAAGGAACTTACCTTTTTCTTGGATTTGGTTAATAGTGGTACATAAAGTTTTAATGTGGGAAGGAGGATTACCTATACAGGTCCCCTGACCCATAACCTCAGACAGGGTAAATTTATGATCATTGTCCCAGTCACAGGACGAGCCAGAAGAGAGGGTAGTATATGGTGCTTTTACAGCTACCGCTTCATAATAGGGTGGTAAAGCAGACAGGCAAAGCCAGCACGACTGTGTAAGGTCGGCTCGGGAGTGATTAAGGGCCGAATAGGCTCCCAGGATCAGATTATATAATCGGTCACCGGGAGTCGTTAGATCGCGGGGAGTGGCAGTAGGAATTGGGGAACTAGTGGAGTTACGGGGAGTATAGTCGAGTTTGAGTGGGGTCGTGGGTCGTGGTTGAGGAGGTGGGTTTTTTTTAGTTAGTACAGAGTTGGGTCCCATTCCATCGGCTTTTTGGGAAACCTCCTCCTTTTTAATTAGTATCAGTCCTCCTCTATCTGTGCCATCTTCTACGTACCTGATTCCCCAGGTCATCCCAATTAGCCATTTGGGGTCAGTGGGGGTAGTAACATTTATATGTATGGTTTTACAGGGCGGCTTTCCTCTAGGTCCCCATCTGCCCATTTTACAGTTCCCGATGGCGCCAGTATGGTACGGATGACAATCTTTGGGGGAGAGGCCTATTTTTAGGTGCGGATCAGGGGAGGCAACGCTCCAGGTAGTTGCTAAAGTTTCACATCCCCAATAGGCACAGTAATAATGTCCCGGACTATTACAGTAGCTCTTTCCAGGGTTAGACGCAGGGCACATGTAAAGATCTCCCTGGACACAACATGGCTGATGGGTGGTTAACTGACAGGGGGGTATCTGAAAGGATGGCCCCCCCGTTCCTTCCCAGGTGTGTAAAGTTTTTCCATCCTCCCATCTAGACAATGTCCATTTCCAAGGTTTGTGGGGATTGGGATTGAGCTCTCCTAGGGGGAGGAGGAGGAGGAATAGTAGCCCTACGAACCCGTAACTTGAGGGGATTTTCAGTCTTTTCCAGTTTCCATTGAGGCTCCGGCGGTGGCGGTGCTGGCTTGAGGTGAGATGTGTGGCTCCAGGACACGATGCCATCGTAGGGGCAGTCAGGAGTACTTGGTAGGGTCCTTTCCAGCGAGGTTCTAGGGTCTGTATCTGATGGCGGCGGACATAGACGAAGTCCCCCACGTTGTATTGGTGATGAGCGGGTCCGTCGCTTGGCTGGTAGGCTGAAGAGAGTTGGCGCCACAGGACCTTCTGAATTTGGTCTAGAGCCTGGAGTCTATCAATTAAAAAAGTATGGGGTAAATGGGGTGTCTTTAAGTAGGGGGCTGAGGTCTCGAATGGGGGGTGGGGTTCCATATAGGATCTCGAAGGGAGTTAGATTAGGCGGCTGGGAGGAGGGGGTGTTTTTAGCCCTGAATAAAGCATAGGGTAGGAGCATGGTCCAGTCTTTAGAGCCAGTCTCTTTGACTAATTTTGTCAAGGTCTCTTTGATTGTTCTATTTATTCTCTCTACCTGTCCTGAACTTTGGGGTCTATAAGCACAATGAAGTTTCCAATCGATCCCCAATATCTTGGCCAATCCCTGACTTACCTGAGCCACAAATGCCGGTCCGTTATCAGACCCAATCACCTTTGGCAGGCCGAAACGAGGAAAGATTTCTTCCAACAACTTTTTAACTACCGTCGGTGCAGTTTCCCTCTTGGTAGGGAACGCCTCGGTCCATCCTGAGAAAGTGTCTATAAAGACTAACAAATATTTAAGCCCATATCTAGCTGGCTTTATCTCAGTAAAGTCCACTTCCCAGAATTGTCCCGGCCGGGTTCCTCGTAATCTCTTTCCTTTTGGGGATTTGGAGGGGAAGGCGTTGACAACCTGGCAAGCTTGGCAATTTTTGATAACTTGTTCTGCTAGTTCCTTAATTTGGGCGGCTGACAGTTGACTATCTATTGATTGATTTCTGGCCAATAAGCACAACTTTTTTGTCCCCAGATGGGTTAACTTATGGGCCTGTTGGAAATAGGCTAGAAGTTCTGTTTTTCCCATCTTGGGAGCTTGGGGAGGCTCATCTGGACAGGTCTCTGGTGGAGCATTGACCTCCAGGAGCAAAGTGGTAGGGGCACTTAAGGCCGCCTGCTTCGCAGTTTCGTCTGCACGGTTGTTGCCCTGTATTATAGGGCCTGTACCTTTTTGGTGGCTATTACAGTGCGCTCTGGCCAGTTTTGTGGTAGCATAATAGCCGCCAGGAGTCTAAGAATTTCTTGTTTGTTTTTGATCTCTTTTCCAGCCGAAGTTAGCAGTCCTCTCTGTTGGTAAATAGCCCCATGTACGTGCGCCGTGGCAAAAGCGTAGCGGCTATCAGTATAAACGGTTGCCCTTTTTTCTTTTGCTAACTCTAAAGCCTTTGAAAGGGCAATTAATTCTGCCCTCTGTGCGGATGTGCCTTCTCTCGGTCCTGACGACCAGATACCTCGCGTCCCATCCGTAACCGCGGCCCCCGTGTCTCTTACCTTCTAGTAGGAAACTGCTGCCCTCTATCTGGAGGCTGGCGAATGACACTTTCTAGCATGTGTGGGGCTATTATGGTCAATTTTTGTCCCAGAGTCAGTTTATCTGCGTCTTTGGTTAGGATGGCTGCTGCTGCGATAGCCTTTAGACAATGGGGCCATCCATTTGCCACAGGGTCTAATCTCTTTGACAAATAAGCCACGGGTCGCTTTCATGGGCCGAAGGCCTGAGTTAATACCCTTCGAGCTATTCCTCGTTTTTCTTCAATATAGAGAGGCAAGGGTTTTTCTATATTGGGGAGAGCCAATGCAGGGGCAGATAACAGAGCCTTCTTGATTTGATCGAAGGCCTGTTGTTGGTCAGCGCCCCAGGTAAAGGTGGCGTCTCCCTTTAGGAGGGGATAGAGGGGGGCAGCCAAGGAAGCGAACCCCGGGATCCATAGGCGGCAGAATCCCGCAGTCCCCAGAAACTCCCGCAATTGTCTCTTACTCGTGGGTGGGGGGATTTGAGTAACAGTCTTTTTTCTGGCTTCC
>RJWM01051974.1:0-10252 GCA_004363535.1 Dasyprocta punctata | reverse complement strand
ACCTTAACCCACCTTCTATGTGCCTCAATTCAACTCTCCTCCCCATTTTGCCAACCTGGGTGCCCGCCATAATAGATCAGAATGTGAGGGCTGTGTTGGAAGGTGAGGCCTGCATCCCTTGCAGAGAAGGCGGCCACTCAAGTGAGCAGGGCTTGTACCAGGTTCACGTTCTGGTGTTCTGGTTCATGACAGTGATGTGCAGGGCAGTCTGTCCTGGGCAGAGAGAGCTGTCATCCCAGGTCTGTCATCTGCCCAGTTCCTGTAAAGGCACAGTAATCCCATACCCTGACCCCCTTGCAGGAGCTCCCTGACAGGTCCTCGTGCAGACTTCACTCAGGGCTCCACAGAGTGGCCAGGGACTGAGAATCACTTCTTGCCCAGCTCATTATCCCTACACTTCTGCTGTTGGGTACCAGGGGTCTTGCTATCAGTCACTGTACTATCCCTATGGGGGAAAGACATGGAGATATGTCCTCAGGGACCGTGGGAAGATTAGAAGGAAACACAAACAGCTCCAGGAAATCATGGATGCTCAGTGTGTAGAGCAGGACTATCGATCCACGAAAGCCTTTCCTCCAAGCCTCCCACTAATCGCCCAAGCCACCCTTCCTAGGCCCAGGTGAAGAAATGACAGCCATCCCTCCCTTCCACTGACAGTTCCCATGCAGTGACATCACCTACAAATGACTCACACAGAGTGGGCTCTGTGACTAGGTGAGAGGTGACCTCCATTAGCTGCATGGCAACCCCAAGTTGTCATAGAGGGGTGCGACATGCAGCACCATCTCCCCCAGGGCTCCTGGAGTGGAGTAGGATAAAGATACCAGGCACTTTCCATAGTTCCTCAGGGAAGGAGCACATGACTTCAAAGACACCTCCAAATTCCCCTTTCAACCCCTCCACCAGTCCTGGGTGAGGGGAACAGGTCCTTCTGCCTCACTTCTATCCCAGTACACTCAGCACTCACCTCTTTGTCAAAAGTCACAATGATGGTTCAGCAGAAGTCTCTTGCCTGAAGCAGTGGAGACTCCAATATCCTGGGGGAAGGTGAACAGAAGTCAAGTAGAGGTTGTCACAGAGCAGCCATCAGCAGAGGGGAACAGAAGCATTATCTGACTATAAGAATCATGACTCCTACAGGATGTACACAAACAAACTGGTTTTATCCCTCTTAAATTATCTGTAGGGCTCCAGGGACTGATGTGAGAGTTAGATATGGGCTGGTCTCAAGGATTCCCTGTAATTCCCTGTGATTCCCAACATGACAGTTCCTCTCATGTCGAGTCAGCCTGTTGCCCCTGTGACTCTGATGGGAGAGGAGCTTAATAGGTGGCTCCATTTCCTCCAGAGAGGGAAGAAGGCCAGGTCTGAATGGATGGCAAGGAGGTTCCTGCAAGGATGCCTTTAACTTGGTCCTCTTTATCCAAGATGACTATTTCGGGAATCTGGGGGGGGGGGCATTTCCCTGGGTCCCCAGGTCCCCAGGCCTAAAAAATATGCTCTGTTCATCCAAAGCAAGTTGGGCGATCAGAGTAGTGAGAAGTGGCCTTGGCCAACTGATAGAACTTAGGAAGCCTGTGGAACTGGTGAGCTGCTCAATTTCGCTATGCTCCTTGTGGCCATGTAGACATCTCTGCTGGGCCTGGAAAGTGTGGACTGCTCTATGGGCCCTGTGTCTGTCCTGGGCTTGACCCTTGGATATGAGTTTCTAAATATTATTCATAACTGAGGAGAATCAGAAGCAGGCTTCCCACAGGTCCGCTGAAGGTTACTTTGGCCTCTGCTGAGATCATGACAGAGTCAGAGATAAAGGGAGAGCCTGGTCTGCTAGATGAGACAGGGATAGCCCCAATGCTAACACAGTGTCTTGAAACTTTAGGGTCATGGCAAACTGCTGGACAGATAGACTGATGAATGGAACCCCTAATGCCTTCTGGCCCCAAATTTGTCCTTTCCAACTGGCCCAGCAGCCAGTGAGACATTTGCTTGTGAAGAAGCAGATTGGTATCTTTGATAATGGCCCCAAGAGAGCTGCTGAGTGAGGGGTCCGCCCCGCCCCAGACATTTGCTTGTGAAGAAGCAGATTGGTATCTTTGATAATGGCCCCAAGAGAGCTGCTGAGTGAGGGGTCCGCCCCGCCCCAGCTCACCCAGACCCTCAGACCTACTGAAACCTGTATCTCTAACCAGCTCAGAGTGGGCAGTGCTGGATTCCAGAGTTCACTTCTGTTCTGAGGCCAGTGGTTAAAACCTTTGTCTCCCTCCTTGGCCTCGCTGGTCCTCTGTCAGAGACCACCCTGGTCCCACTGTAATGCAGGTGGGGAGGTCAAAGTCCCATGCAGGCCAGGGTAGAGGCTGCTGAGCAAGCAAGGTGCCTTCCAGGAAGAGGGCTCAGAGCGAAACACAAATGAGCGACCCCTAACTCTCCCTATTCAGAATTTCAAGTTGGGGAGAAACAGGACACTGAACTTCACACACAGTGCTCTGAGGTGCAGGTGTTCAAATCAAGCAAAGCTGTCTGTTCATCCCACCCTGGCCAGCTCTGGCAGGAGGCAGATCCCCGATCTTCCACCATGGAGGCTGCCCCTGCACACACTCCTCTCCCTGGGTCTGGAGCTCAGGCCTGGGCCATTGCAGGACCAACCCTAGGTAGAGCAGCCATACCTGAACATTAGGCCCAGGAGCAGGTCAACCTCATTCACTCTTCTTGTACTCTGTAGCTACAGTATGTGGAAAATTGTGCTATGGCCTCAGCTACTCTAGAGGCTGAAGCAGGAGGGTCATACATTGTAGCCCAACCTGGGAGCTTTGCAAGATGTCCTTGCAAAGTGTAACAAATACTTTGAGATGTAGCTCAAGAGTAGAGACCCTGACTAACATGCACCAGGCCCTGGATTGTATCATTATTACTATTTTAAAAAATTAAAGAAAAGCAACACTAGACTCAAGGTTCTCCTGTGTCAGCCAGGCTGCCCCACCATCCCAGCTGGTAGACCAGAGGTCTGCATCTCCCCTTCTCTTCTCAGCTTTCCTTTCCTCCACTCCTTCATCTTGATGACAGTCTACACTGCCAACCTGTCTTCCCTTTGGCGCCTCTCCTTCTACCCCGTCCTTCTGTACTAGGTAACAGCTGCTAGGGGAAGCCTTAGAGCACAGTGTGGCCAGGAAATCTTTCAGGAGTGGAGCTGGGGGCTCCTCACTCTACTGTCAGGTCCCAGGACCAGCACAACAAAGTAGCCTGATCCCTGCATTCCTACGTAGTGAAGAGGAACAGGAAACACACTTAGATTTTGACTTTTAGGGAATACACTGTCACTCCCATATGCCCATGAACACCTAGGAAAAAGATTCTAATACTACATTTTTAAAGATTTATGGTGATTTTCATTGCATGGTAGAATTAGCCACTTAAAAATACTTTTCTCTACATTTTATATTCCTATAGGAATTTACTTTTTGTCATTAGGCGTTAGGTAGTGACTTCTTTTCCTGTCAGGAAACTGAGAGGCTCCTCACTCAGAATAGATGGGATGAGATTAGAGATTTTATTTTTACACGTCAGTGGGTATAAGATAGAGGTGAGTACCATCACTGCCTACTTGAAATTTTTCTAAGAAGTGACCCAGTCCCTTGTCACCTGCTTGGATCACCAGGAAGTATATGAAAGCCAGTGCCTGCTGTACTGCAGCACATCTGTGAGAGTGGGTAGCACCCCTCCAAGGAGTCCCGCTGTGTGCATCCCTCTCTGCAGCTCCCTCTTGCAGGGAGACCGTGTGTTTCTGCACACCCTGGGCCATGCACGCATGTTTCACAAACTGCAGCAGAGGTGTGAGCAGCTTATGACCGTTCCTTTCTCATTGTCCCACCTCGAGCAGCCCGTGTCTCTCTCTCTCTCGTTTCCCAGGGAAGCTCAGTCACCCTGTGCACCCATCCACAGACCCCCAGACTTTGCTGCCACGGCAGGCACTGGGGCACTGAGGCAGGCTTTCCCCAGATTCATGGCATGGGAGCCTTACTCCCTGCCTCTCCAGCAGACTAACTCGCTGCTCCCCCAGCAAAGAGCCTGGAGAGGAGTCTGCAACACTCATGGCTGAGCATATAGAAGACGTCCAGATAAAAGACGACAGTGATTCAGCCTGGAGGTGCAAGAGGGCAGAGGGTAGGAAAGGAGAAAAACAAGGGCGGTGAGGATATAGAATGGCCCCTGCTCGGGGCAGACACGCGCCTCTGTCTCCGTGTACTTGGTGTGCGTGTCTCTCCTGGCTTCGTCTCTGTGGCTCTCTTCTCTTTTTTCTCTCTGTGTCTGTCTCTCCTGCTCCTCGTCCCTCTGTCTCAACCTCTGTGCTGCGTCTCTCTGTCTCTCTCATGCACACACACAGCTTTCTCACTCTCGCTCAGTTCCACCCCATCCTCTGTATCTGACAGACCCAAGTTTTCATGTCAAGCACCAGGCAAGCCCAGCACATGAGGATCTTTATTTCTGCTTCATGTCTGAGAATGCTCCCTGTAAGTCCCTCTCGTCAGAGAAAGTCTGCATGGAATACTGGGAAGCTGCCATCTTTATATACAAAAGTCCAGATTGCAGATCCCACTCTGCCTGTGGGCAGTCATGTGGTCTTCAGTGAGAAAGCCATTCTTCTGTGAACCTCAGTTTCCTCATCTGTATAATGGGTACAGAGCTCTATTACTGTGGAGGACTGGTGGCCCTGGAGTACATGTGACAGTAACGTGAGATGACCCACTCTGGCCATCATAGAAGCCTCTGCCAGCCCCTGCTGGCCCCTTCCACCTCCTGCCTGGCCATGGAATGCTCTAGTGAGCTAGAATGAGGGTCAGACCTGTGGCTGTGATGTCACAGAGCACATGAAATCAGAGGTTTAATGGAAAAGAAGAGACTAAAGCAGTACTGGGCAGGGGTAAGGACTGGGACACGGAGTGGGCAGGAGCCTGCTGGGCACTGGGAGCAGGGGCCAGAGGCGAGGTGGGTGGGCAGCCCCATGACTTCCTTGAGCTCCCAGCCCCGCAGGGCAGCATTCCTGGCTGCCATCCTGCTGCTGCTGCTGCTGCTGAGGGTGAAGGTGGTGAAGACCCAGCAGGGCAGCCCAGGCCCAGAGGAGAGGAGCCTGGAAGAGAAGACCCCCCCAGCGGGTAGGTGGGGAGGTGGAGGCGAGTCTGGAGGAAAGGGCTGCACCTGTTTGAGGTTAGGTCCTAGGCAGCTGATTAGGGGAGGGTGGCTCTCAGGTGGGTCTGGGCTATGGCAGACCACGCCAGGTCCCTGTTATCATGGAGGGTGACACGAGGGTGTCATGTGAAAAGGTCTGGAGCAGGAGCCCATCACCAGGGGACAGCAAGGGCCAGCTGCAAGTGCATGCAGCTCCTGTGTGGGTAAGCATGCATGTTTGTCTAGGAAGAAGACTGGTTTTGGGTGCACTGGAAGGTGGGGGTCAGACTTTGGAGGAGGCAGCATTACGTGTGTGTGTGTGTGTGTGTGTGTGTGTGTGTGTGTGTGTAGGGTGTCGGAGTCGGGGCTGTGCTTGAACCCAGGTCAGAAGAGACCTCTGGATAGAGCACCACCTCTATGGTCGAAGCCAAGGCTGTGGCGAGGGGGCTGAGTGCCCTTGGCCCTCCCACGTCCTGACTTCTTCCCCGTTCTGGCTTAGGGGCAGGGTAGGAGCAAATCAGGGTCAGGCCTGCCCTTCTCCCGCCCTTCTCTCCTGTTCCAGAGCAGGGCCGAGAGCAGTATGAAGAGCACTTCCTGGCCTCCTCGGTGGGTGAGCAGTGGCAGGAGATGGACATGGCCCGGCAAGAGGAGGACATCGCCTCTGAGACAGCAGGTGTCCAAGACCACCTTTTAGATCTTGCGTTCTGCTTTAACCTGGCCAGCATCATGGTTTTTTTATGAGGGACATTGAGGCCGAGGTTGTGGCCTTGCTCCTGGAAGAGGAAGACCTGGATATTTACCTTCGCTTCTTGCTCGCGTACTGACCTCCTCTCTCTACTGGGCTCCAGGCCACAGTTCCCCAAAAGGATGCCCTCGCTGCTCCCTGCACACCCTGTGCCCTGCCCTTATCAGTGGCACCTGTCCTTAGGGTGCAGCCTCAGAGGCTTCACTGCCATGGCTTCTGCCTGATGGCACCGTAAACCCAAAGCTTTGTGTTCCAGGGCCAGAGACTTCAGACCCACACCCTTCTCCCTCTATTATCTCACCTGATTTTGTTCAATATAGCAGTTTGGAGGGATTAGCACTGACAATAAAACAATTGGGAGCACCTTTCTGAGACTTAACCAAGCCCTAACTGCTCTGTTTAATTGAGCAGTCTTTGACCCTCTGCCTGACCTTTAGACCCACCAACTCACCAGCCACTGATTCTCTCCCATTCTAATGTCCAGGCAGCTTTTCTTGGCATTTCTCCTGCTTATCTTTTCTGAATTCTAAGAATAAAATATAGCACGTGAGTCACTAAGAGATGAGAGAAGCCAAGTGTCAAGTGTTTTGCTGTTGCTGTTGTTGTTTGGTTGGTTGGTTTTGTTTTTGGTAGGGAAAGCGTTGAGGGAGTGAGCTATGGTGTATCTGCTTTGGAACGTTTTACTTTCCAATTACAGAGTTGACAGCATCTGGAGAGCTTCATAAGGGCACCCCAGGAACAGTGGAAATGTCTGGCAAAGACTGGTGTTACTGAGGGGGGTCAGTGAACTGGAAGGCTGCTGCTGGTGGGGTGTAAGTATCCTGAGAGTTTTGGTTGATTGGGCTTTTGACACATCACTTAAGGAAAAAAAAGAGTCCAAGGAAGTATAATGGGGAGAGCAGGTGCGATAGGTCCTTAGGACAAAGCATGCATGGGGACAGAGGACCGCTTGGGGGTAGATGAAGAGCAGGAGTAGAATACTCAAGGGTTGCACGGAGTATTTCCCGTTTGCAGGTCATTTCATGTAGCACTAGGCTTGTGGGGCAGGACCTGGGCTGTAGAGTAACAGCAATCGTGAGAGAAGTGGGTCCACTGGAGTACACTTCAAAAGTATCTGTAAGCATGTTGAGGAATTCAGGACTGCTGCTGCGGAGGGAGCACAGGTACAGAAGTGGGTTATGTCAAGGTGGAGCTAGGCCTGGATACCAAATCTGAGAGGAGGAAGGGAGCGTACACTTAGCCTATTATTGTCTCATTTTAAGGGATCTTGATTTCTAGAGCATGAGAGAAGAAAAATTGTGGGCTTATCTCATGGAAGGAACTGGGAGTAGTTCTTTTTTTTGTCTGTTTTCTTTATTGAGGGAAGGTTTTGTATCTGGTTGAAGAATTTGCAATAACCTGCAGGATGATTCTGAGGGAGAAGAAAATGCCTATGGCAGTGGTTGAGTGATTGAGGGGGTCTAGAGGAGTGTGTCAAGGAGGAAAGTCCTTTGAGCATTCTTCTCTGAGAAGAAGCAAGCTGTGGAAGGAGGGGGCAGATGCCGACCTGGGCACAGCTTCAGAAGAAGAGCTGATGGGGGCTGATGTGCTGTTTGGGCAGCGAGGTATCCCCAGGGTACTATAAAAGCCTCTTTCTGTGTGTATATGTGGATTATGAGGCTGTCTTTAGGCTTCATGCTCATGGTCATTTGGAAGTCTAAATGTCCTCTGCATAGCAGCTCAAGCAACTTCACAGCCTTTGTCACTAGTTCTGCACCAACATACAGCTTAGACCAGAGGAAAGGGCACTGGCCAGAAGACCTAGAGATATCCTAGAAGGTGGGGGATCTGTGGTGTAAGAGCGGGAAGCTTCACATTGCCGTCTGTTCTGTTGGGATATGAAGGAAGAAAGCAGCACAATTGTGCTTGCATAAGCAATGGTGGAAGGGACACTCGAGGACAAGGCTTCTTGACTGCTGATAATAGACATGGCCTTGGTGTACCTGCAATGCGATGGCCAGCCTCCCCACCGTCCCCCATTATGACGAGGGCATTGTCCAGGAATGTGCTGGAACCACGGAAAGAGGTTCTGCTCTGTAACTAGAGGGCAGCTTATTAGTGCTCCAGGTACAAGAGTGCCCCCTGTAGGGCACACATATCACATGCTGCAAAGGATTTGGTCTTACAAGGGGGCCTTGGCCCTGAAAGCTGCCTGGCGGAAGGAGCTGTCCAAGAACTGGGAGATCTTAGAAAGACAATAGAAAAGGCTAGTTCCTAATGTGCCATAAACTCCAGGGCCCAAAGATCTGTGGAGCTGGAAGGCAGTGCCAGGCACATGGAAGAAATTACAACCTGGCTGTGTTGAAGGTCGACCAGAAAGACTGTCCCTGGCATGGGCAGATAGCAGTGTGGTGAGTCTTTACACATAAGGGGACAGGCAAATTGCACAGAAAGCAAAGCGGGAGGAGGGCCATCATCCCCTTCCCTGGTCTCAGGGCTTTTGTCCTCACACCTTACTTCCTAAGGCATCCCAACAAGTTGGAATATCCCCAGTTTCACATCCTGAGTGTGTGGTTCCTGCCTTCCCGTCCATCTACCACTTTGTGTCTATCATTTCTTGGTGGAAGAAAATGAATGACACTATCAGAGGACTGGGCCCTGGCTTCAGATTGCCTGAGTTCAAATCTCTTGACTCTACTCTTTTGTGCTGCTTGGCAGTAAGCAAGTCATTTAACCTCTCTGTGCCTCAGTTGTGACTCCTATAGAGTTAAAATGATGCTAATCAGAATAAAGTGAAGGAATTTCCGCAAAGTGCTTACAAAAATCTCCAGCATGAGACAGGCAGTAAGCATTGAGGATTATTGATTTGACCACAAGATTACATCATGCTATAGTCATGTCATATCAGGTGTTAGATAAAGAGGGAGGTGACTTAGGGGTCATGGAAAGCAATTTTCTCATTTTATGGTTGAAGAAACACAAGAGCAAGAAAGCCAGGTGACGTGTCCAAATTAGTACCTGTTGTGCATACTTTGTGTTCTGTAGCTGAACTGTGCCCTGTTGAGGAAGAAGGAGGCCTTGGGATTTTCCCTCTAGGTGGTCTGTTCTTGTCTTTCCTGATTCCCATAAATGTGCACCATGAAGTTGAGCAGGGTGAGCAGGCCAGGAAGGGTATAAGGATGTAGACACAGGGCAGCTCTCACATACAGCATGTTGGCTGCTTGGGCCAAATGCCTCCTTGACATACAAGGCTGGCAGAGTGGGCTTGAAGAAGGATCCCACGTCTTTCATGCTTGTCTTCCATTTTGGCCGAGCTGCCTATAGAGACAAAGCTGGGATCAGTGACACTTGTCCAGAGATCTGTCCTTAACTACCTTCCCAGGACTATTTTGTCTGGACCTTCATCCCCTTCCTTACTGGAAATTTTGTCTTATCTTCCTTTTTTATCCCCTCTGGTGACACACTGCTGCAAGGCAGAAAAGACCTGTGTCTCAGTCTTCTAGGACTAGTCTTGGGAGCTTGGCTGAGAGAGTTGCTCGTGTTTACTGCCTATTGACTTGGAATCAAGGTCCAGGGAAGCATTCCTCTGGAGAAGTAAACAGATCCTGGGAAGGGAGGAGAAGAAGCCAAACCTATCACTTACCCACCCTAGTTGCAGTACCACACACAGACCCCTGCAGGTGACTCCATTCTCCTATTCTTCTTTGGTTAAAATGGAAATTAAAGACAGTCATTTCATTTCTGCAACATCATGTATGCCCTCTCTCAAGTATGTGCATCATATTGTAGGATCTTACCTTTCAGAGAAAAAATCATCAGGAAAAGAGGGCTTTATATGCCATATTGTTTATTATTAGGAAAAGAAGATCTAAAGAATAGTAAGGGCATAATTCAGAGACCTTGTAAAATTTTTAGTCAAATCAAATTGGTAGGAAAGAAAATAAGGTGAGAAAATGGAGGACTTCAACTTCAGAGGTACGGAACTGCTAGACAGCAGCTCAGGATACTTATTAGAGTGTTTTTCTAACAGTAGGACCCGAAGAGAGATACTATTGGAACACTCTGTGGTGGTCTTAGATGGCTTTTGAAGAGTTGACCAAGGGCTAAGTCCAGCTGTGACAAAGGGTGGGTGAATAAACAAATCCAAAGATCTGGGAGAAATGACTTGTGCAGTTGGACTGGAGAAAGAGGGCTGAGTTGAAACTTAACAAAAAACAGCTCATATGCTACATTGGCTGCATTTATCCTATTCAGTTCGTGACCAGATTCACAGAAAGAATTAAGTTCATGAACTGAGGTACCACTGTAATATGAAGCTATGAAACTTTATTCCTATAACTTATTTGCTTTGGAAAGATCTTCTTGCAG
>RJWM01051973.1:0-10250 GCA_004363535.1 Dasyprocta punctata | reverse complement strand
TGAGGTAGGTGGAGCGTTGTGAGTTCGAGGCCGGCTTGGGCTACAACCCGAGCGCAAGGCCGGCCTGAGCTACATAGTGCGACCCTGCCTCAAAAAACCAGGGCTGGGGAGTTTGGCTCCGCGGCTTAAGCGCCTGCCCTGGCAAGTGCAAGGTTGTGAGTTCAATCCCCAGTACCGCAAAAAAAAAAAAAAAAAAAAAGAAAAGTGATACATACAGAACCCCAAATAGCCACAATCAAAAAAGAACCTTTCCATGACACATCATAGTCAAAATTCCAGAAGTCCAACACAAGAACAGAATTTTAAAATTAGAGATTTAGCTCAGTGGCAGAAGCAACTACCTGGCAAGTGTGAGGTCATGAGTTTGATTTCTGGTACCAAAAAAGAAAAGAAAAGAAAAGCAATGCATCATTTATAAAGGTAAGCCAATAGAATTACAGCAGACTTCTCAACACAAATCTTAAAGGTAAGGAGAGGTGGGGCATGGTGGTGCATGCCTATAATCCCAGCACTCAAGAGGCTGACGCAGGTAGATTGCTACAAATTCAAGGTTAGCCTGGGCTGCATAGTGCGTTCAAGTCAGCCTGTGCTACTTAGTGAGATCTCATTGCAAAAAAAAAGGTGGTAAAGAGCTTGGAGATGACAAAACTGATCAATAAGGCATTTGGCAAACTCACAGAAGATGTGAACAAAAGATACTGGAGCCAGACAGACAAAATGACCAAGGAGTCTAAAAAGACACTAATAAAAAGCTAGCAGAGCTAAAAAAAAAAAAAAAATGCAAAAATGAATCCAACAGCTCCTGCATTATGCAGAAAAGACTAATCTAAGATTTAGTGGAATTAGTAGAAAAGATGAAGAGATAAAATCCAACAGTACGCTGTATGCAAGAAACACATTTAGAAGCCAGAGATTTAGCTCCACAGCACAGCAACTGTCTGAAAGCATGAGGTACTGAGTTCAATTCCTGGTACCAAAAAAAGAAAAAAGAAACACATTTAACCCAAAAAGATACCAATAGATGAAAATTAACAATATTCCATGCAACACAATTCTGAAAAAAAAAAAGCATGTGTACCTACCCTACATTCAAAGTGGACATCAAGCCAAAGCTAATCAAAAAAGACAAGGACACTACATAATGGTTAAAGGAATAATCCAACAGGAAGAGATAACTACCATTAACATATATACATCAAACAGCAGCTAACCGACTTCATAAAACAGGTAAAAGACCAGATGAACACCAATAAATTTATAACAAGGGATTTCAATACCCCACATTCACAAATAGGAAGATCAACTAGACAAAAAGTCAATGAAGAAATATCAGAGTTGAAAAAAAACCTTGGAGTAAATGGATATAACAGGTATCTGCACAAAGCTCCGCCCAACAATCAAACACACATTCTCAGTAGCACATAGAGCTTTCTGCAAAATAGACAACATACTTGCCATAGAACAAGCTCAAGTGAGTGAAATGAAATTATACCATGCATATTATCAGATTATAGCATGATGAAACTAGAAATAGACAACAAAAAGAAAACACATACTTTTTTTACTTTTTTTTTTTTTCTTTTTAAAACAGGGTCTCACTATGCAGTTCAGGCTGGCCTTGAACTCACTTTGTAGCCTAGGCTGGTCTCAAATTTGCAACGATCCTCCTGCCTCAGCCTCACAAGCTCTGGGATTACAAGTGTGCACCACCACACGTAGCTCAATACACTCTTAAACAAACAATGTGTTACAGAAAAAAAACAAAGACGAACTAAGACAGTTTCTAGAACTAAACAATAATACCTATACAAAATACCAGAACTTATGGGACACAATGAATGCAGTCCTAAGAGGAACGTTTACAGCTATAAATGCACATCACAGAACCAGCACAAGCTCAAATAGATAACCTAATCATGCACACCTCAAGGTCCTAGTAAAACAGGAACGATCCAAATCCAATGCCAAGTACAAGGAAGAAAATTATTAAAATCTGGGGAGAAATCAGTGAAATTGAGATTAAGTATATATATTTACATATTTAATAAATATACATATGGAATCAATGAGCCAGGTGTGGTAGTGCACACCTGTAATCCCAGCACTTAGAAGGCTGAGGCAGGATTACCATGAGTTCAAGGCCAGCCTGGGCTACATAGTGAGAACCAGTCTCAAAAAAAAAAAAAAAAAAAAAAAAAAAAAAAAAAAAAAAAAAAAAAAAAAAAAAAAAAAAAAAAAAAAAAAAAAAAAAAAAAAAAAAAAAAAAAAAAAAAAAAAAAAAAAAAAAAAAAAAAAAAAAAAAAAAAAAAAAAAAAAAAAAAAAAAAAAAAAAAAAAAAAGAATCAAAGAGTTGGTTCTCAAAGAACAAACGACATAGATAAACCCTTAGCCAATATAGCAAGAGAAAATAAAGAAGCAGAGAGAGAGAACCTAAATCAATGCAATTGAAAACAAAAAAGGTGAAGTCACAACAGACACTGCCAAAATGAAAAAAAAATTATTAACTACTTCATAAACCCATATGCCAATAAGTTGAAGAATTCAGAATGGATAATTACTAGATACATTTGAATTGCCAAAACTGAACCCAAGATTTTAAGACCCTGAATAATCCAATAACAAGCAATGAAATTGAAGCAGTAATAAATAACCTACCAGATAAGAAAGGACCAAGTCCAGACGGAGTAACTGCTGAATCCCACAAAGACGTCAAGGCTGATGTAACGCCAACACTCCTCAAGCTCGCTCATGAAACTGAAAGAGAAGAACTCCCCAGGTCATTCCTGGAAGCTACCATTACCCTGCTTCCAAAACCAGAAAACAGACCTGAGAACTAGAGACCAATCTCTTTAATGAACATAGATGCAAAAATCCTCAGCAAGATACTGGCAAGCAGAATGCAACAGCTCATCAAGAAGATCACACGTCCTGACCAAGTAGGCTGCACCCCAGAGATGCAGAGATGGTGCGACATATGCAAATCGATAAACGCAGTATATCACATAAACAGAAGCAAAGACGAAAATCAAAAGATCATCTCAAGAGATGCAGAAGAGCCTCTGAGAAAATGCTCTATCCTTTCACCCCCCCCAAAAAAACTTCAAGAAAACAGGTAGAGAAGAACCTTATCTCAATCTGATAAAAGCCATCTATGAGAAACTTACTGCCAACATGAGATTAAACGAGGAAAAACCGAACGCTTTCTCTCTAAAATCAAGAACGAAACAAAGATGTCCACTATCACCACTCCTGTTCAATACTGTACCAGAAACCTTAGCCAGAGCAATTGGCAATAAATAAATAAATGAGATACATATGGGAAAGGAAGAAGTCAAATTATTAATATTTGCAGATGACATGATCCTTTATGTAGAAGACTTAAAAAAAAAAACCACCAAAACATTCTTAGAATTAATAAGCAAACTCAGTAAGGTAGCAGGATACAAAATCAATACACAAAAATCAACAGTGTTCTTGTATACTAATAATGAACCCATTGAGAAAGAACTTAGGAACAAATACCATTCACAATAGCACCAAGAAAAAAATAAATACTTGGGAATTAACCTGAGGAAGTGGAAGACCTCTACAGGGAAAACTACAGCCCTCTGAAAAAGGAAACTGCAGAGGACACAGGAGAATGGAAGAAGCCCCCGCTCCTGGCCATACTCCCAAACCTGAGACACATTTAACACAGTTCCAATCAAAACACCAACAGCGTTTTTCACACAACTGGAGCAAACAAGCCTAAAATTCATCTGGAACCAGAACAGACCCAGGATGGCAAAAGCTATCCCGGGTAACGAGCAAAGCAGGAGGCACCGCAAGCCAGGATATCAAGTTATAGGACAAAGCTTTGAGGAGGAGCAGCGTGGCGTTGGCGCGCAAAGAGATCCAAAGATCAGCGGAACAGAAGAGAGGACGCAGAAACGACCCCGAGGCCCAAGCGCACACCTTTCGTAAACGGTGCTGGGAAACTGGCTGTGCACACACAGCACGCTGAACCTGGGCCCATGCACCTCACTACGTACTAAAAGGAAATTAAGACGATCAAAGAGCTAAATGTTAAAACAAAAACACTTAATCTGCTAGAAAATATAATAAGTAAAGTTCCTGAAGTCGTGGGCACAGGCAAGGACTTTCTGCGCAGAACCTCAGCGGCACAGGAAATAGGACTGAGAGCCAGCAAACGGGATCCTATCAAACTTCTGTACAGCAAAGGAAACCGCAAAGAGGGTGGAAAAAAACCTACAGACTGGGGGAAATCTGGCCGGCCATTCCTCACTGGACTCACATCTAAATTTATAAAGAACTCAAAAAAATTAGGCCACCCAAAATAAAAGACCTAATTAAAAAGTGGGCAAGTGAACTAAATGAACACTTCACAGAAGTACGAATGGTCAATAAAGGCAGGAAAAATGCTCAGTATAGCTGGTTATTAGAGAAACGAAAATTAAAAGAACACTGAGGTTCCATCTCACTCCAGAAAGAATAACCATCATCAAGGAATCAGTTAATAACAAATGCCGACAAGTGTATGGGGGAAAGGAACCCTTCTATACCACTGAGAGTGCAAACTAGTGTGGGGAGTCCTGAAAAAACTAAAAACAGAAGTTGCCTTCAGCCCAGCTATTCACTTTCTAGTGTCCTCCAGAAAGTTAAAGACATTATAGTACAGTGCTGTATGCATACCCATGTTTACTTCATAATAGCTGAATCTTGGAAGCAGCTTATACATACATCAAAACGTGAATGAATAAAGAAAATATGGTATTTACATACCATGAAGTATTACTGTGCCACAAAGAAGGATAAACTTGAGTCATCTGTAGAAAAAATGCATGCATCTTGGAACCATAATGGTCCTGGAGACTGTGCTGCTAAGAGAAATAACTCCGACACACAAGTTTAAAAAACCACATGAAGCCGGGCGTGGTGGCGCACGCCTTTAATCCCAGCACTCGGGAGGCTGAGGTAGGCGGAGCGTTGTGAGTTTGAGGCCGGCTTGGGCTACAACGCGGCGCAAGGCCGACCTGAGCTACATAGTGCGACCCTGCCTCAAAAAAAAAAACCAGGGCCGGGAGTTTGGCTCAGTGGCTTAAGCGCTTGCCCTGGCAGGCGCAAGGCTGTGAGTTCAATCCCCGGTGCCCAAAAAAAAAAAAAAAAAAAAAAAACCACATGACTTCTCTTATATGAGAAACCCAAGTTATAAATAGCGAAATAAAAGACAGATAATCAGCAGTAGAGAGATAGATCTTTCTCAAATGGGAAGGGGATCCGAGACGGGAGGAGGGGCGCGGGGAGGGATGGAGGAGGGGATAGGGATGAGTCCGGGGCAGGCACCGACTCCACGCGAGGGTGGAGCCACAATGCTTTACAGACAGGGACGGAAAACCCTCTCCAGCCGCAGGGAGCAGGGAGTCCCCGGCACGCGGCTCCGCCCAGCCGCGCAGACGCCACCAGCTGCCGCCCCCAGACGCCCTCAGCCCTGAGCTCTCCGTTTCCCTGCCTCCAAACAGCCCATGATGCTTCTGCACTTTCTGTCTGAGATTTTCTGTGCATCCATGAGTATCCACAGATCCCGGCCCTTGTTTTATTTTATACTCACCATCATACACCATAACCTATGGCCTTGCTTTCAGAAAAAAGTAACAATGTATCTTGGAAAAACCATCACAATCTATAAAGATCTGTCTTCTGTTTTTCCTCTAACAGCTGCATGGTAGTCCATGCGCAGATGTACCATCATCTGGTTATCTAGACCTTTTCTGTTTTTTGTTTGTTTGTTTTTTTGTTTTTGTTTTTTTTTTGCGGCACCAGGGATTGAACTCACAACTTCGCGCCTGCCTGACAGGCACATAAGCCGCTGAACCAAACGCCCAGCCCTGGTTTTTTGAGGCAGGGTCACACGGTGTAGCTCAGGCCGGCCTAGTGCTCGCGTTGTAGCCCAAGCCGGCCTCAAACTCACAACGCTCCTCCTACTTCAGCCTCCCAAGTGCTGGGATAAAAGGCGTGCGCCACCACACCCGGCAGTGACCTTTTCTGTTTTTGAGACAACGTCTCACCATGTAGCTCAAGCTGGACCCTAGCTTGTGGTGGTCCTCCTGCCTCAGCCTCCTGGGTGCTGGAATTACAGGTGTGCCTCACCATCCTCAGCCTTACTGATGGACATTTAGACTATCTGGGGGTTTTTAAATTTTATTTTGGGGGGTGTTTTTGTTTTTTTGTCTTTTTGAGACAGGGTCTCACTATACAGTTCAGGTTGGCCTTGAGCCAGGCTGGTCTTGAGCTTGCACAATGATCCTCCTGCCTCAGCCTCCCAAGTGCTGGGATTATAGGAGTACACCACCGTGCCCGGCTTAGAGCATCTGGACATTCTGGTACGTTATATGGCCCTATCATGAACAGCCTCACCCATGGACAGATGCCCTTAGGGTTGATGGGCACTGTCAATCTGCAGTATCAGCTGGTACCAAGGCCACAGGGAGGGGCTGCTGGTGGTGACAGTGCCCATGGCCACCGCGGCAATGAAGTGGCTTCTGATGCCCACCACCTAGACGTTCACTCTTCACCGCTGTTGACTGGCACATCTCTGCCCTTGGCCTTGGCGATGGGCTACATCTGGAACTGGGCTAGGGAGGGGGCCAGCAAAGAAGTCTTCCCGAGAACAGACACTACAAAGCAGTTTAGCTGTATGTGGTGGTGCACACCTATATCCCAGCACCAGGAGGCCGAGGCAGGAGGATTGCTGTGAGTTAGAGGCCAGCCTGGGCTGCACAGTGAGACCTTGTCTCAAAAAATAATGAAATATGGACATCTAATGAGAGATGAAAGAAGCGGTTGATAAAACTGCAAAGCCACTCACTGTCAAGCCGCCCTACGGTCCCCTCGCCGGAAGAGACGCCACCGTATGCAGGAAGAAATTTGGCGCCCAGGAGGGCAGATCGGGCAGGCTCCTTCCTAGGGCTCCTCATTGATTTTCCTCCCTGAGTGTTTGCTTAAGGGCCCTCTCCCTTCCCCTGGCGGCTTTATAAATATTGCCTTTGTTTCATTCACGCTCTTACGATCCAGCCCTTCCTGGAGAGGAGTTTTCTCTTAGGAGTCACTGTTTTAAACCCGCACGCAGGTAGAATGGCCTAACTCCTTTCATAGCGTCACAGCGGAGAAAGAGAGCGCGGCCCCAAAAGGTGATGACAGAGTCACTCAGAACGGCACACCCCAAAGCAGCTGTGGTTCTGTGCTAAACAAGGCCTCACAGAGCCGGGGAGCCGGGTGCGGTGGCGCACGCCTGTCATCCCAGCACTCAGGAGGCTGAGGCAGGAGGATCATCGCCATCAGATCGAGGCCAGCCTAGACTACCACGGCAAATTCAAGGCCAGTCTGGTCTACATAGTGAGACTCTGTCTTGAAAAACAAAACAACCAAATACAATAAAATGGTGCACCCGTGCTTGCCCGGGGAATTTCAGAATGAGAACTTGAGAGTGGCTGGTTTCCAGGGCTGAGCTTAAGCAGCCCAGTGAGCCCAGCTCCTTACCCGGCTCTGAAGGCCGGGGTGGAGGGAAGCCGGCAGCGCCCTCTCTCCAGGCTCTGGCCAGGGGATCAGGCCGGGGGGACTGCGTCCCCCACCCCCACCCTTGCGGACCAGTGCGAGCCATGGGTTACGTGGACGAGCACTGAAGGGGGCAGCGATGTCAACAGAGCCGGGGCCGCCAAGCGCGTGGAGGGGACAGATAATGCCGACGGGAAACGGATCCAGGCCTAGGGTGAGCAGTTCCTCAAACTTTCCTCCCAGGCAGATGTGAGCAACTATGGAAATGAGATCCCTGCTTTGAAATTGGGACCAAACAGCAAAAGATGAGAAAAACACTGACACGTATCAAAAATATAGAGACGGGCAGGCGTGATGGTGCACACCCATAATCCCAGCACTCAGGAGGCTGAGGCAGGAGGATCGCTGCAAGTTTGAGGCCACCCTGAACTATGCAGCAAGACCCAGCCTCAAAAAAAGCCAAACAAAAAGAATAGTCAGGAACGGGAAAGTGTGAAATCTTCCCATTGTTCTTACAGCTGATGTGTTTTCCTGTTGGTTTTAGGTGTACATTTTTTGGCAGATTCTATTCTCATCACGTACCACAGAAATTTGTAATAAGGGATGTTAGTCTCTTTTTATTTGTTTATTTATTTATTTATTTTGAGACAGGGTCTCACTCTGTAGTCCAGGCTGGCTTTGAACTCACTATGTAGCCCAGCCTAGCCTCGGATTCATGGCAAACCTCCTGCTTCAGCCTCCCGGTGCTGGGACTGCAGGCATGTGCCACCACACCTGGCTGTTTTTCCTTTTTTGAGAGTGTCTCGATAGGTAGCCCAGGCTGAATTTGAACTTGCAATCCACCTGCCTCAGTCTCCCAAGTGTTGGGGTTACAGGCATGTGCCACCACACCGGCTACATTTGTCGTTTCTTCTTAACTAACTGGTTAAAGTTCGCTAAGGAACCCCAAGGTTTTGTTTCTTATGCAGCACTGGAAATGAACCGAGGACCTTCACAACAGCCATATTTCCAGCCTTTTTTATTTAGTTTGAGACAAAGTTTCACTAAGTACCCTAAATTGCCCAGGCTGGGCTTAAATTTGAGATCCTTGCTGGGGATTTAGCTGAGTGGTGTAAGCGCCTGCCTGGCAAGTGCTAGGTCATGAGTTCAATCCCCGGTAACACCAAAAAAAAAACACTTTGAGATCCTCCTGCCTCAGCCTCCCTGGGTTTAGGGGTTACAAGCATGTACCACCAAACCCAGCAGGAACCCAAAGTTTGGAGAATCCAAGACCAGGCTGTGAATGCCCACAGCACACTAACTACTCCTCGATGTCCCTGGGGTCACTCCGCTCTCCCACACTGCCCGGAGACACAGCCCAGACCCGCAGGGCAGCCCCTTAGTTAATCATAAATCACTGCTTTTCTCCGCAGACCTCAGACCAGAGTCCACCCTGCCCCGAGCTGTCCCGGGCCCCACTGAGCAGCGCACCAAAGCCGTGACCAGCCGGGACTTATCAGCGGCCTGGACGTGCGCGCACAATGAGCAGCCGGACAGACGGGGCCACCTTATCGCGGCCCCGGCCAGGCGAGCTGTGTTCCTGTGTGTGGAGCATGAGCTGTGCCCCGCGCCCGGTACCAGGCCCCGCCGTGCGCACGGCTGTTGACACAGGGTGGAGCAGCGAGGGGGCCGCCCTGCTCCCCGATAGCTGGGAAGGAGGCAAACTCACAGCTCCAGCCCCTGGGGATGGAGATCTGCGTCCTGGGAAAAACTGCGCTTTCTTCCTCTTGGGGGAACAGAGAGCAGGCAGGAGAAGGGGTGCTTAAACGGGGTCCGGTGGCGCGCACCGAGAATCCCACCCTGGGGAGGCTGAGGCAGGAGGATCGCCACAAGTTCGAGGCCAGCCTGGACTACACAGTGAGACCTTGTCTCAAAAAATAAAATAAAATTAAATTAAATTAAAATAAAATAAGAGGCAGCGACAATCCAAGTGAGGTGCTTTGTTTTTAAGGTCATACTAGCTACGGTCAGTGTTTATTACCTTATAATTGTGCCGTAGCGCTTATGCGTTTTATAAAACATTCTCACCATTATCCAGATTGGGAGCAATGGAAAATTTTTTCCAACTCCTCGAATCTCAAACGTCCTGTCCTCACCTCCTTGACAGAGGAGCAGTGTTGAGCCGGCGTCCCCGTCTCACTCCTCGGCTCAGCCGTCAGACGTGCGACGGCAGTGTGGCCAGTGCTTGCCCGCAATCAGGACGAGGACCCCTCCAGGCCGCGTGTGGCCGCACCTCCTCCTGACAGCGTGAACACAGCCGCTCTCGTGAGACCTCGTCACAGCCTGAGCGCCCTTCGCCGGGGTCACTTAGTGGCTGACAAGAAAATCCCTGATCCAGCAGGGCTTGGGGCCCAAACGGCCGGACCAGCAATGACCACTGGGACCCCACTGTGGTACCAGTGCCACACTGCAGACAGTTTGTGTTTTCTATCTTCTCTTTCTTTCCTTTCTTTCTTTCTTTTTTTTTTTTTCTTTTTTGTTTGTTTGTTTGTTTGTTTTGAGACAGGCTCTTGCTATGTAGCCCAGACTGACCTTGAACTCACTGTGTAGCCCAGGCTGGTCTCAAACTCACAACCACCCTCCTGCCTCAGCCTCCCAAGTGCTGGGATTACAGGCATGTGCCATCATGCCCAGCTTTTGCCATCTTTTAACATATGTGA
>RJWM01051972.1:0-10242 GCA_004363535.1 Dasyprocta punctata | reverse complement strand
TTTTCTTGAAACTTGGCACCTGGTACAAAGAACTTGATTTAGCAAATACATTGTTTAAAGTGCAGATGTTCTTTTAGGGGCAAACTGACCTTATTGTACTTCTTCTTAGTCACTTTCCACACCGTGGGGTGATCTGGGGGTTAGCTTTGTGGAATTCTCCTATGTGAACTATCACATTCCCCACTGGTTTTTTGGGGGGAATCAAATCATTGTTTTCTCGTCTTCTTTATCCTCATCTTGTAGAGGATTGTAGTAAGTTGGAGGACCAGCATCTTTACAGATTGGATTCACTCCTGGACATAACTTAGGATACAGTTGATAACACATGGGCCTATTGTGATGGCGAGGCACAACAACACTAGTGGTCTGGCTAAGGCCCACAGCAAGGTAGTTAGCCAGGGGGATATGCTGAATAAGCCCTCATACTAACTTTGTTCCTGTTTTTTTTTTCTATGTTGTAACCTTTTTCTAAGTTGTCTTAAGCTTTTCCTAATTACTCCTGAGTGGTGTAAAAACAGCAAGTTTCTTCCAAGGCTAAACATAATTCTCCTTGTTTAAAGAAGAGCAAATCTAAAACTCTTCTATTTTGCAATACCATCTGTGCAAGTGATCCTAGGGATTTTTTTTAACTTGACCAACTTTTCTAAGGTTACCAGGTCTCAATCTACTTGTTGACTAAGGTCTTTATAACTTTGATCTGTTAGAATAAGGGCAGACTTCCCTAGTTCTGTGGAACCTGCCAGCCTGATTCCCAAAGGTGCTGGTATAAGGAAGGCTGCTTTCTTGACCCTTAATGAGTTAGCCAGTTCCATGTGTAGCTTTCCTCCCTCTCCCAAGTAGTAATATACCTGGGGAAAAATATGATTCAATATATAAAGTTCAGGGGGACCAGATACAGCATGATGATAAAACAAACAGGGTGTAATGTCATCAGTACAAGCAAACCAAGCCCCAGGCGGGGCCTCCGGGTGTAACCCAGGGGAATATGACCCATTTATAATTTGCATTACCTCTGTAGAGACATTAGCATAGGGAGAAGCTTTTAGGTTATAGGTTTTAGTTTTAATATAGGTACCTTTTCCCTGAAGGTTGCTGAGGGTTAGGATGAGCTTCTGTCCCCACAAACAGGATGAGTTATCTGTAACCTGAAAGGTACCTTTTATCTGGGTTAGACTGTTACCCACTGACATGTTGGCCCCTATCCCTACATAACAAGGAGGTTCCAGGTCCAGACAGAACCAGCAATCTCTTTCATGTTTGGATTTGTCCTGTTAAGTAATTGAACATAAAAACTAAGGGTTTTAGAGGGGGGAGGAAGACACAGCATGGGTAAAGGAGACTGTTCCCGAAGAAATCACCCTTGGTGTTTCTGTATGATTCAGGGTTGTCTTAGGGGGAGATGCAGGTAGCATGATCTCTTGAAGGGGCCCAACTGGGCGGTTCGTTGATGGCCGTTGTTTACCCAATCTCATAACCAGAGACATATAATCTTATTACCCATGTTTTTCCTCCAGCCCACCTGGCATGAGTGGGCTGGAGTGGCTCAATAATCAGTGGGTTGCAGCACCCAATTTTGCAATTGTCTCCCTGTTAGTGTTGGGTGATTTTTAAGAAGGTGTCTGTGTGTTTTTAAGGGGCTATTGATTCACAACCCCAAGAGTAACAATAGAAATCATTATGATTACCACAGTTATGGTCTCAGATATCTGTGGGACAAGCATACAACTGAATATCCCATAAACCTTGCTTGAAGTCATCAGAGCCACAGGGTTATCCGCTATGTCCTCTAGGTCTTAACTGGGTCATGCTGGCCCTGTGAGTGTACCCATTTTAATGGTTTCTGGTAGGATTATTCCACTGGGGTGCCAGCAGATCACAAAGGTCAAATCATAGCTCAGGGTTTTTAGTACTCTCATTTGTTGTCATTTTGCATCCATCAAGGGTGGCAGTTGCCCACCAGGTGCGAACAAAGGGAGTATGATGAGCGGCAAAAGCAGTCTAGGTGCTAAAACAAGGAAAATAAGTCAAACTGAAGATAAGGGTTTGCACTGGAGTTTGACGTTCAGTGTGTCATCAGTGGTCTGAAGTATCCATGTTGTCTCTGGGATGTCCTCAGCTGGCTTGATGTGAGAGTGATTGATTTAGTGACTTTTTCCAGTGACCTTAACTGTGGTGGGAGTACTTAGCACCACCATGAAGGGTCCATGCCAAAGTGAACCCAAAGAAGTGGAGTCTCTCTTTTTTATCTACTTGAGATCCGGGTAGGGCTGCCAGAGGATCATCAAGTCTCTCAGGGGCTGCCTGGTAGCTTCAGAAGAGGCAATGAGTCACCTGAAGGGAGGGTTGAAGAGCCTGTAGGGATCTAACATGTCCCCCATTAGTTAATATAGCCAGTTTTTCATCATGTATCTTAGGGACCAGCGGGGAAGGCCAGCTGTACATAGCCTCGAAAGGAGTACAGTGAATGCTCAAAAGGGCAAAAGGAGGGAGACTCACCCAGTTTTCACCAGTCTCTAAAGCCATTTTGGAAATGGTTTCCTTAATTGTTTGTTTCATCCTTTTTACTTGGCCTGAGCTTTGAGGCTGGTAGGCACAATGTAATTTCCAATTGATTTTTAAAGCCTTATGTTGGAGACCACTACAAAGTGGCTCTGCACAGGATCTAAAGTTAACTAATTGGCTTTTTATTTATCTGTGAGCCTGTCCTAGGCCTAGGCCCCTTGCCTGGGGATGGGAGCTGATTCATAGTAAGTGAACCTCTATGAGTCACTGGTCGTGGCTGAGGCCTGTAGTGGCCTGTGAGGCCAGAGATACCTCAAAGAGGGCTGTAGCTGATGACATATTGGTTCCACAATCAATTATGTATATAGAGACTGCAGCTGCAGGCATCTTACCCTGTAGGCATCTCAGTCCCACCACAAATGCCATCTTGGAGATAAGATAGTTCTCCTGTTTTTTGGCATTTTTTACTACTTGGAGATGTCCTTGAAGTGACTCCCAAGGTCCTGCTCAATTCCAGCACCTCCCTCAGTATCCCCTCTCTTTGTCTGCTATGGAAATAAATACAGGTGGTCCAGAGAAGCTCTTGGTCTTAGCCCTAATCATAGCTACAGAGTCAAGAACTCTGTAAGGGCTTTGATCCTCCTGGAACCCTAAAATCATACCACTTGTCTCATTTATTTAAGCTTTCACCATACACTCATTTGTAAGATTGGGGATCTAGGCTGGGTCCCTGATAGCCTTAGCCAAATTTTGAGCCATCTGGGCTATAAAAGCTGGACCATTGTCAGACCCCATGGTTATGGGCATGCAGAATCTAGGCACTATCTCATATAGGAGCCTTTTTGTTACTAAAACAACAGACTCAGTCCATGTGGCAAAAGCTTTAGTCCATCCAGTAAAGGTATCTAAGAACACAGAGATATTTGTATCCTCCTTTTCCCCTTCCCATTTTAGTAAAGTCGGTTTCCCAATGGTCTCCCAGGAAGTGCCCCCACTGGTGAGTTCATCCAATGGAAGTTGCTTGGGGTCTACGAAAATACACTGTGAATATCTGTGGCTCATTTCCTTGGCTAATTGAGGTAGCCAAGGGATAAAGTAATGGTCTCGGAACAGTTGGGCCAATTTTGTTCTGCCCAGAATCATGGCTCTATGTGTTTCTTGAATCAGTTCTCATCCCAATACCTCAAGGACAAGAATTCGCCCACTGGGGAGTTTGTGTCATCCTTCTGATGTGAGAGTTGTTTGTAAAGCTCCTGCCAATTTCCAGCCTGAGTCCTTGTACTTGGGTGGGGCCAAAATCGGTGGGGTAAGTACAGGAAGAATCTTGATAGGTCCCTATGGTTTTAGGGTGGCCTCCCCGGTGGCCTTATTGGCCAAGGCATTTCCCTGTGATACAGGGGTGTGATCCTTTGGGAGTGTATGATGGCCACCTTTTGGGGTAGCTACATTGCTGCTAAGAGATCTAGGATCTTTGGAGCATTTTTTGTTTTCTTTTGCCCAGTGGCCAAAAGACCTCTTTCTTGGTAAATGGCCCAATGGACATTGTTCTGTGGCAAAGCCATATAGGGTGTCAGTGTACACGTTTATAATTTCACCTTTTCCCAATCTGAAGGCCTGAGCTAGGACCACTAGTTCTGCCTTTTGTGCTGAGGCTCCCTGTCTTAAGGCTTGGGCCCATATCACCTCAGTTTCTGTAGTTACAGTAGCTCCGGCCACCCTCATACCTTTATGGAGGTAGCTGCTCCCATTGGTGCAGAGAGTGGATTCCAGGTTGGCAATTGGGACATCAGTTAGATCTGCTCTTAAACAAGAAGTGATGTCCACAACATCTAGGCAATCATGGAGGGACACCTCTGGGTCATCATCCAGCAGAAGGGTGGCAGGATTTAATGTCATGGTGGACAGGAACTCAATTTGACCTGGGTCCAGTAAGAGTGCCTGTTGTAATCCCAAATATTGAGTATGGTAACCCAAGCACTGTAATCCTTTCTCTAGCTTTCCTCACAATCGAAGAAGTTATATTTATAATTTCTCTGAGACATTATTGGAATCCTGGGAAGTTCATTCTAGTCTACCACCTCAATACAACCCACAGCGAGAGTAAAGACATTGAGACATATTCAAAGTTAAAGGCAGCCAAGGGGTCCTGAGTCCAATCATTGTGAGGATGTGCAGACAAAGGCCTTGATCCTAGGTCTCTCCCAGGATTTATTATCTTGTGAAGAAAGGGGGAGGCTTGAGGATGAGTGACAGTGAGGATGGCGGGATCTATGTGAGTAACTTGAGCTGGCTAGCCAGGCAGTAAAAAAGGTATTTCTGTAAAATGAAGAGATAAAGATATGCAGAGGGATCAGTTTGCATAACCCATTCAAGGTAGCAACTGAATTGTATTAGGAGGCTGCTGCTTCAGTTTCTGATATGTAAACTTTATGCCCTGGGGATTCACAGCCTCTTTCTTGAGGGTCACACCCAGTCAACATCCCTGGAGCTCACTGGCTCTGCCATTCCACTGTGCCTATATATTTTGCAGAGATCACTATGGGAGGAAACAAGGCACTGTCTGATGGCTTTAGACATTACATACCAGTACTTCAGCTAGCCTTATTTGCAATGCTTACAGCCAATTGAAGAGAGAAGGAAATCCCATACTCAGCTCTGTATATATCAACATGAGGAAATAAGTCTCGATATAATCAAAGTTTCAGCAATTGTTCTGCATTCAAGGAGACCCATTCAAGTTGTCTCCCACAAGTGCCTGATACTGGAAGATTCTGGCATTCGAGAGCCATTGGTTGGGGGGACACTTAATAGGGCCTCTGCTGCATGGGGAGCCACAATCTGAAGTTTTTGTCCAAATGTCAGTTTTGTGGCCTCCTTAAACAACAGGGCAGTAACAGATATTGTCCTCAAGCAGTTTGGCCAACCAGCAGTGGTGGGATCTAACCACTTTGACAGATAGGCCATTGGTCTCTTCCAGGGGCTCAGGTATTGAGTCATATCCCCTTTGGCAATACCTTGGCTCTTGGACACATGGAGTTGGAAAGCCTTGGTTAGGTCTGGAAAAGCCAAAGCAGGAGCTATAGCAAGAGCCAATTTTAATTTTTGAAAAACTTGCTCTTCTATTTCAATCCATATTAGCCCTTCTGTTGAGTTCCCTTCTGTGGAGGCATAGAGCGACTAGGCTAGTTCAGTAAATCCAAGAATCCACAGCCAGCAGCAACCAAGGGCTCCTAGGAACTCTCTGACCTGGTGCTTTGTCCTAGGAATAGGAATCTTTAAGATGGCCTCAATCCTTTTATGTGACAGGGTCCATTTTCTGGCTTCTAGCACATACCCAAGGTAAGTAACACTGGGGGCATAAAGTTGAGACTCGGTTCCCTAATTTGTCTAATTCTTTTAATAAAGCTTTAGTGGCCTGGGTACAGGCTTTTGAGGTCTCAGCCACCAGTAGCACACCGTGGACGTCTGCAGGACTGTGACGGATGGGTGTTCCATACAGAACCACTGTAAGTCCTTGCTCAGTGCCCCATCAAACATGATGGGGGCATTTTTGAACCCCTGGGGGAGGTGCGTCCAGGTCATTTGTACTGTTTCCCAAGTTCTGGGACCTGTCCATTCAAAAGCAAACAAAGGTTGACTTACTGGAGACAGAGGTAAGGAAAAGAAGGAATCCTTGATGTTGAGGACAGAATAGAAGATACGGACTGGTGGCAGGAGGCTGAGAAAAGTGTAGGGGTTGGGGACAGTATGATGGATTGTCATCACTCTTTTATTTACCTATCACAAATCTTGAACTGGCAGGTAATCTGTAGTTCCTGTCTTCTCTGTCTTCACTGGGGTCCCACGCGGGGCAGACAGAAGGGAAAATCAGATCCAGTCGGGCTGGGTCAGTGCTCAGATGACCATCAAGTCCCAGGATGAGCTTTCGACCCAGACTCCAGATGTGCTCACACTCCTCAGAAGTGAAAAGTGTCTGGTGAAGTTGTTGGCAGTCATCCCAGGTGGGCTGATGAGTGTAGAAAATAGACTCAAGGAGGGAAATTAATCCTTGAGGGTTTCAGGAAAAAGAGGGGTTCTGTTGCTTCGTTATACAAATCACTGGTTGAGAAATGAACATAGATCATGAAGGGACCTGGGCTCCATTTGACTCAGGGAGTTTCTCTCAGGGGTAAGAGGGGAGCTGGGGCAATAGTCCTGGAAGAGGAATCAGGGGATACAGGATCTTGGGGTGAGGGTTGGGCAAAGAGACACCCACTCTGAGTATGTGGCAGGCTCATGGGTGAGGTAGTCAGGGTTGGTAGGAGGAGGATGGTAGGGAGTTGGTCAAAGGTATAAAGTAGGTGAGGAATATGAAGGTTGTGTGAAGATGGGAGGGGCCTCGGAATGAGTGACCCTTGCATTTGGGGGTCTTATTGATATAGGAAAATGATCTTGGTGGGAGACCTCCAAATGATATGGGGGAATGAAACTCCCAACCTACTATACGTCTGGTGCGAGTTCGTGTTCTCTAAAAATCGAAGAATGAATTTTAGGAACAACGGAGGGTAAGAGCGGAAGATATTTACTGACAGAAAGCTTCTGTCTGACGGACAGAAGGGGGGCCCAAGTGGGTTGCCCGAGACTCTGTCCTTTCCAGTGATTTTTATAGAGCAAAATCCTGATGGGGAAAACTGGGAACTCGAAAGGCAGATGGGCTTGAGGTGGGACAAAACTGTGATCCACCAATAAGATTGATTGTTCAGGTAAGATTGACCAAATCAAGGACAAATGGGGAAGCGAGTCACATAGTAAGCGAGGATTCTTATGGATTAGGGGATTGGGATGGTAATTCTTGGCTTCTCCAGATATCCATTCCTAATCCCTAATGCTTATACTTAGGGTGTGGTTGCATTTGTTGATCCTTCTGAGATTTGGCCCACAGCAAGAGGTGTGTATCTCTTCCAAGGTCACACGATATCTGGTCCTCTGTGCCTGCTCCATTGAGGGCCCAGCCCTGTCTGACTACCTATAATATTTCTAACTGACTCAGTTGCTTATAACACTGTTGATATAGGGAAACAATCTTGGTGGAAGACCTCCAAATGATATAGGGGAATGAAACTCCTGACCTACTATATGTCCAGTATGAGTTCATGTTCTCTAAAATCGAAGAATGAATTTTAGGAACAATGGAGGTGACGAAAAGAAATATTTATTGAGAGAAAGAAAGCTTCTGTCTGAGAGAGAGACAGAAGGTGTCCCGAGTGGGTTATCAAAGGCTCTGTCTTTTCTAATGACTTTTATAGAATAAAACCATGATGGAGAAAACTGGGAACTCACAAGGCAGATGGGTTTGAGGGGGGACAGAACTGTGGTCAACCAGTCCGATTAATTGTTTAGGTAAAATTGACCAAATCAAGGACAAATGGGGAAGCGAATCATGTAATAAGTGCGGGTTCTTAAGGATTAATGACTTTCTGTTGGGAATTTGGATGGTAATTCTTGGCTTCTCAAGATGATCCATACCTAATTCCTCACATTTTTACTTAGGGTGTGGTTGCGTTTGTTTTGCCTTCTGTTTTGAGATCTGGCCCACAGCAAGAGATGTGTGTCTCTTCCAAAGTCACAAGATATCTGGTCTTCTGTACCTGTTCCTTTGAGGGCCTAGTCCTGTCTGACTGCCTATAATGTTTCTAACTAACTCATGTGCCTGTAACACTATGATGGTTACAACTTGCAAGCATGGTCACCTCCAGGGTTGGCAAGATTTGACCCATCTCATGGGGTGCAAGAGCAAACCAATCCATGCATGAGTATAGGTGACCTGGTCGGACTGTCCAGGCATTCCAAAAATAACCTAGTAGACCTGATGAAGCAAATACAAGTTAAAAGACCCCTTTGGGTGCCAGATAATATCTGAGAAGGTGGGCCATTCAAGTTCATAAAACGTCCAAAGTTTGCTGGATAAACGGCCTCTCCATAGCTGGAAGTTCGCTGTTTAAAGTCCTGAAAATGGTTAAGGATACATTGCAAAGGCAGCAGTGGAGCAGAAGGGGATTGACTCATGGCAAGTAGACAATGACACACAGTACATGACAAACAACCAGACGAACAAAACCCGACACCACCAGCCATCATCATAGTCTGGGGTTGAGTCTTAGGGATACTGTTGTGTCCAACTCATCCAAAGACTCCTGGGGGGTGCCTCACTAAACAGAAACAGTCTTACTGGTAAGAATCCAGATGGCTCAATCCAAATCTGTGTCTGGGTTTTTGGTTTCACTTTGAAGTAAAAAGTTCCTCAGGGCCAAAGAACATCTCTTGGTGCTTCCCCTGAGGAATAAATGTCTCAAAGAGACTTGGCTCCTATTATTCCCATGTATTTGGGATCCTGGGTGAGCGACCGAATGCTATGGGTTCAAAAACAGCATTGGAGACCAAGCAGCCAACTAGGAATTCAAACAGCCTTTATTAGCCAGCTGGTGGCTGGCCTGCTACTCCACACAGGAAGATGGCAGAACAACAGCTGTGACCCCTTACAGCAGGCAGAAATTAAAGCAAAAAAACACACCCTGATTAGCACAGTCACCTGTTACTCTTCGCTAAATCTAGGTAATCTTGAAACTTGGCACCTGGTACAAAGAAGTTGATTTAGCAAATACATTGTTTACCATACACATGTTTATTTAAGGGCAAATTCACCTCATTGTACTTCCTCTTAGTCCACACCATGGGACGACCTGGGAGTTAGCTTTGTGGAATTTTCCTATGTGAACCATTACAGTCCTAAGAGGAAAATTTATAGCAGTAAATATCCATATCAGGAAAACAGAACAAGCAGAAATAAGCAACTTGATGGGGAACACCAAACTTCTAGAAAAAGAATAGCAGGCTAAGCCAAAAGCTCATATGAGAGAGGAAATTATAAAGATCAGAGCAGAAATTAACACATTGGAAACTAAATAACAGTACAAAGAATCAACGAATTGAAGAGTTGGTTCTTTGAATAATTAAATAATATTGACAAATTTTATTCAACCTTGCCAGAAAGAAAGGACAGAAAAGAGACTCAAATCCATGTAATCAGGAATGAAAAGGGTAAATTCACAATGGACCCTGCAGAAATCCAAAGCATCATCGACACCTACTTTGAAAACTTGTATTACAATAAGACAGAAAATACACAAGTGTTGGGGATTTAGCTCAGTGGCAAAAGCACCTGCCTGGCAGGTATGAGGTTGTGAATTCGATCCCCAGTGCAAAAAAAAAAAAAAAAAAAAAAAAAAGACAAAATGGAGAAGAAACTGTGTTTGATGTTGCATTTTAGCCATGGGTGGTGGTGTATGCCTTTAATCCCAGCACTCAGGAGGCTGAGGCAGAAGGATCATTGTGAAGCCTGGGATACAAAGTGGGTTCAAGGTCAGCCTGAACTGCACAGTGAGACCCTATGTCAAAAAATAGGGCTGGGAGCCAGGCATCGTGGTGCATGCCTTTAATCCAAGCACTCAGGAGGCTGAGGTAGGCAGAGCGTTGTGAGTTCAAGGCTGGCTTTGGCTACAGTGTGAGCACAAGGCCGGCCTGAGGTATATAGTGCGACCCTGCCTCAAAAAACCAGGGCCAGGAGTTTGACTCAGTGGCTTGGGCGCCTGTCTGGCAGGTGCGAGGCTGTAAGTTCGATCCCTGGTACTGCAAAAAAAAAAAATAGGGCTGGGGATTTAGCTCAGTGGCCTAAGCACCTGCCTGGCAGGCACAAGGTTGTGA
>RJWM01051971.1:0-10252 GCA_004363535.1 Dasyprocta punctata | reverse complement strand
AAAGAAAGAAAGAAAGAAAGAAAGAAGATATATCATGTACAGGCACAAATTCTCTATAGTGAATGTGGTCATTATCTATACCTAAATTGTACCAATAAGTTAAATTTTAAAAAAAGTACACGTATGTATGTGTTCCTCAAGATGAAGAATACCAAAATAACCTAGTACGTACATGGATATTATGTCTATATAAATAAAGTCAAGTTTTATTGGTAGGGTACTGTTGTGTTTTGTTTTGTTTTGTTTTGTTTTGTTTTTTTTAATGCCAAGGAATTGAAACCAGACCTTCCTACTAGCTACATCCTAAGCCCTTTATTATTTTTATTTTTTATTTTGAGACAGGACCTTGCTAAATTCCCTGTTAATCTTTCTGCCTCAGCCTCCAAGAATTCAGACATTACAGATATATGCTACTATGGCGACTTCATTCTATTTATTTAAAAAATTCCGGTCATCACTTAGAAAATTGATTTTGTATTTACTAATAATCAAACCTATATTTGAAAAATTACACATAGATATTTTACATGTATGTATTTTTACTACTCTCACCTTATGTTTTGGTTTTGAGGTATAAATGGCAAATTCAATTTAGTAAAATTCTTTAGTTGCATTGGTTTCAAATTTTGGCACCATGTGGTTGTGCTGTGGTTACCTGATTCTGTTTCTAGTGCTTCAGCATTCCAAAGAATTAAGCAGATGGCTTTGGAGTCTTCTGTCAGAACTGGCTTTGGAGTCGTCTTTTTTTTTTTTTTTTTTTTTGTGGCACCGGGGATTGAACTCACAACCTCACGCCTGTTAGACAGGCGCTTAAGTCACTGAGTCAAACTCCAGGCCCTGGTTTTTTGAGGCAGGGTCGCACTGTGTAGCTCAGGCAATCCTTGCGCTCGAGTTGTAGCCCAAGCCGGCCTCAAACTCACAATGCTCCTCCTACCTCAGTCTCCCGAGTGCTGGGATGGCTTTGGAGTCTTCTGTCAGAACTGGAGTTGCTACTAGAGCCATGCAATGGCCAGTTACTGTAGTTTTAAATCTGTTTAAACATTAGTGATGAATAGGCTATACAATTCATTTTCTTTTATTAGATTGCTGAGCTGAAAAGAGGTGCTGAAATTATTGTTTGCACACCTGGTCGAATGATTGACATGTTAGCAGCTAACAGTGGTAAGTTAGGGATATTCTTTTTCTTTCTTTTATTTTTGAATTTTATGCATTTTTGTTAAACAGATACAGGAAACCAACAAAGGGTTTCTACATTTCTTCTTAAAGCTGTAATATCTTAAAGTTTATATTGCAGCAAGTTATTGTTGCAAGCATTAATTATTTGTTTTTGCAATTAAATTTAAAATTTCAGAAATAACTATCTGATAATTTTTAACACATAACTTGGATTCTTAATCCAGTTTTTACATAGTTTTGCTTTTGTAAATGTAGGATACTATCCTTTTCTTTATTATAAAATTTGGACTTCTTACCAATAGAAGCTAGTCTTTTTACAATACTAGATAAGATATTGCAGCTTTAAGAAATTTTATCTTTTGTAAATGTTGCATGTTTTTGGCTCAGATGTTATGCTTTGTTAAATTTTTCCCTATCAAAACTGTTACTAAACTGTTGACATTATTTAACTTCTGTGGAGAAAGGCCCTTCAAGATTTATAGAACTGGGCTTCCGAGACTTAAACCACCAAAGGTAGGTAATTTAATGCTGTTCCCAACCTTGCAAAACTAATTGGGGCTGCAAATGTTAGTGTGGAATATTTAAATACCAGGAAGCACTTATTTTGGCTCATTTTTATTTTTTGAAGAAAGTGCTTTCAAAGGTCTCCATTGCAGTATTATGTGTATATAGATAATAAAATATTAAAAACTGAGTAGTGCATGTTTCTAATAGCATTCTGCTTGAGTTTCTGTGTAAATTTATTTCTAATTCTGTATGTAGTTGGCAAAGTGACACTGAATTTATTTGATAAACCCTTGTTCTTGTATGGCATTTGAAATGTTTTGGGATGAGTGCTGATTAATCCCTTGTTTTTTCTCAATGCTGCATTGATTAAATATCCTGAAATTCATCTTGATTAATTTTACCTTTTTCCTTTGTGTGTCCTTTTGGTTTATCTTTAATAACTATTTTATACATGTTTTTGCCAGGTGATTGATTCAACAGTATTAGCAATGCTTGTATTAATCCTTTAAAAAGGGTTTTCCTGTGTATGAATTTAGCTTTCACTAGTTAAGAAGCCAGGAGTGTTTATTTAGACTGGTGGGGATTACTTGATAAAATGGAATTTGTATCTTTCTGTAGAAAAATGTATTTATGTAATATATTTAGTATTCAGGATTTCTGTGTAACATGTTAGTTATCTAATGTTGTTGAATAGATTCTCATTAATGATTCAGTATGCCCATTTAAGGAGCTTCTAACTAGAAGTAGGTTATAAAGCATTGTAAAGAGAAGTTTTCTGCATCTGAAGTAGTTTGCACTGGAACTTGCTTTCCACACATACGCTGTAATCTCTAATATGTTCTTTTCTAGGTGATGCTGTCAGATAATGGCTGATGTGGCTCGATGCTTCATCTCAGTCTTAGTTTTATGATGTGTTTTGGAGAGGGCTGTTTTCTGAATTTTACAGGTTCTTCAGGCCCTATGATGGTATGCAAGAGACGAGTTTGACAAAATAAAGGGCCTCATGTACCCATTGTCAGAAAGTATTTGCCACTAGAGTAAGACATTGTAGACCAAAATTTCTTTTCACTGTTAACCTACCCCTCTGATTAGGTCAGGCATTTTAGTTCCCTTTCCAGTTTTTTAAAGTTCTTGGTAGTCATAAAATGAATTGTGATTAATTTTTAAGCATTTTTTTCTTTCTTTATTTTTTCTTCTCACCTTAGGTCGGGTTACAAATCTTCGAAGAGTGACATATGTGGTTTTAGATGAAGCAGATAGAATGTTTGATATGGGATTTGAACCGCAGGTAATCATTAAATCATTTAGTGTTTTTGAAACGTAAATATGATCTGTGTTTGTTTGAGATAGGGTTTTGCTATGTAGTCCAGGCTGCTTTTGTTTGTTTGTTTGGTACTGGGGATCAAACTTATGATCTTGTACTTGCCAGGCAAGTGCTTGTGTCGCTGAGCTAAATTCCCGTCCCCTGGCTGGTCATGATTAAACCACTGTGTTGCCCAAGATGGCCTGGAACTTGTGACAGTGTTCCTGCCTCATGTTTCTAAGGTCTGGGATTACAGGTGTGTGCACTTCCACACACAGTGTGAAATATAAATATGATAGCAGCCTTGAGGATGAAATACATGTTTGGTATCTGAAATTCACATGCATTTCTGTTGCTTAGTAACATAGTGGGTTAGGGCCACATGGAATTGAAATAGATATTTACATTTTAACTTATTCATAAAACTTGTTTGGCAGATCTTTGTGAAGGTTTTCCTTAGCATTTGTCAAATTAGACTTGGTGTACTAATAATAGAATCTTAAACTTTCTTGTCTTCTACTTTTCATTGTCTTTGAAATAGTTTTAATTCATACTTTTACCTGCCCTCATGATCTAGATAGCATGTGTTATTTACATTTTCTAAATATGAAAACTAAGGCGAAAGCATTTATCTAGCTTATGTTTTTATATTTCTCATAAATGCAGTTTGCTCAAGTGCAAAATTTCAGTGGTACGAATTTGTCAAAACTTTTTTTTTAACCTTAGTGATGCTGGGGATTGAATGCAGGCCCTTGTGTGTGCTAGGGAGGCACTTTTACCATTAAGCTATACTCCTATCCCTGAAACCAGTATGGTTGTCTGTATGCTATAGATGACAAAACAAAACCCCTGAAAAAACCTTATGATCACAGACTGAAGTAATAGAAATAGGTACAAAAAAGGATTAGATGAATGTAGTGCTTACTTTTTAAGTTTATTCATATGTTTTCCAAAGGTACATCGCCCATCATTTGATAGTGCATGAATTGTGTTTAGACTTAGGGACTGAATTCTAAATGAACTATAAATAGGGAAGTGTAAGAAATAGTGAAAGGAACTACAATAATACTTGAACCATGGGAGAAACAGTTAAAGTAATGAGCATAGGACTTGGTAGTATCCTTAAACTCTTGGAAAGTCTGTCATATGGAAGCATTGAGTTCATGCTTTCAGTTCCAAGGAGTGCAGTTGGAAACCAGTGGGGAATCCATGTGTGAGGAAGGACTTGAATAAGCATTATTTGGATATGAAGAAGGTTGCTTTTGAGAAAGGTCAGATGTTGAATAGCCTTTTTATCTAAGTGTTCTGCTTGCAAGTGATTTTGAGAATAATGAAAGACATTTCACATTGTCTAAAGTTAAGACAGGATGGGATGAGCTTTTTAGAACATCTTTAAAGTCAGCATATCCTAATTATCAACAGTGGAATCAGTGAAAAGCGGAATGATTGCTAACTTGGGACAATAAGAGACTGATTTAATGAATTTATTTAGTTTTATTGGTGTGAGACGTTATAGATGATAATGGGGGAGTTATACTTGTAAATAGCTTATTTACAGATGTGAGTGGACAATACATCTTTGAGTCTTAACTTATTGAAATTGGAACTTCCATCTGCAGGAACGTTCTTTCACTTGCTAGTTGGATGATTGCTAGAAGAAAATCCTTTAGTAGAAACATGAGGAAAGAAAAGTGTTTCCCAAAACTATTTTTCAAGTATTTCCCAGAACTGTGGCCCAGCTATTGATCTACATGGTGTGGTGGCGTGTAGTGAAGGGAGAAAAGAACAGGGATCAGATTTAAGAGGATGTTCTAAATGGCATCTCTGATCCAGGGGTGGTGGCACATGCCGGCAATTCCTAGCTCTAAGGAGGCTGAAGCAGAAAGATTGCTGTGAGTTTGAGGCCAGCCTGAACTATAAAGCAAGACCCTGTTTCAAAAGATTTTCAAAACAAAAAAAATGACATCTGTATACATTTTGATTTTTGCTAAGAATTTAAGAAAATTGGGCAGTATCCTATATTTAAATTGAAGATAAAAAAATGAAGATAATTTTTTAATTTTAAGCATGGAAAAAAATAGTTGGTAAGAGAAGAATATTGTTTATTTTTCTCAGTTGTGTGTGATATCTTTGAACAATATTTAAAAGTTATTCAAGACCTGGGAATATAGCTCAGTGTCCTGAGTGCCTGCCTGGCAGACACAAGGTTCGATCCCTGGTACAAAAAAAAAAGTTATTCAAGATTGGGGATAATAGTTTTGTGGTAGAGTTTCTGCACCCTGGGTTTCATCCCTATGACCACTAAACAAGCAAACTGCTTATTTTCTTCATTAAAATCATATTTAGAATAATATCCAACAGAGATACTTTGTGGTATTAGGAGAAAAGGCATAGGGAATGATTAAAGATTTGATAGAAATAAATTGAGATTATCATGTGAATTAGACATAATCTGCTTTGAATTTTCTAATGGCGTAATATATTAAAATGAGACAGTTTATTTTTACCAGATATCCTAGTGTTAGTGTTTTCTTTTTTGTTGTTGTTTTTTTTTTTTTTGTGGCACCAGAGATCAAACTCACAACTTTATGCCCGCCAGACAGGCACTTAAGCCACTGAGCCAAACTCCCGGCCCTAATTTTCTGAGGCAGGGTCGCACTGTGTAGTTCAGGCTGACCTTGTGCTTGTGTTGTAGCCCAAGCCCGGCCTTGAACTCACAACGCTTCTCCTACCTCAGCCTCCTGAGTGCTGAGATTAAAGGCGTGTGCCACCACACCTGGCTCTAGAGTGTTTTTATTATTGTGGGTTAAATAAGTAACACCACTTTACTACATGACAAAAAGAGTCAAAGGGAAAAATCGAAATAAAATGCAAATATAAAAGAAATAGTTTTCTCAGAAGCCAGGCATGAACAAAATTCCCTGTTTTCACAGACTTGAATGAGGATAAAGACAGGTAATATGTGTCAGATGATTTGTGTTATAAAGAAAAATAGTGTAAGTTAGTAGAAAATGATAGAGGGAAAAAGGGGTACTACTTTATTTAGGGAAATCAAGAAAGGCCTTGCTAATAGGTGACTTGAATAAAGCAAGGTGTTGAGCCATGATGATATTTGTGAGAAAGGTGATAGGCAGAAAAGCAAGTACCAGAGCCTTTGAGTTGGGAGCCTATGTAGGCAGTAGCCCTGGAGCAGAGGGAAAGGGGAGGACAGAAAGCGGTGTGTGTGGGTATTTATTGTGCTGGTGGTGTAGTGAGGATGTAAAACCTTAGCCTTCTGGCCAGGAATTTGGATTTTATCCTGAATGTTTTGAGCTAGTTTTGGGGTACTTCGAGCAAGGGAATTCCTCGTCTGATTTCTTTATCTGTTTTAGTTGGGCATTAGGTTTAGCAGTGCCTTCCCCACTTTCATCTTGTAGTTAATTAGCTTGGTGCTTATCTCCACTTCTCTTAACATAGTTTTATTTTTCTTTTTTATGTTTCTGCTTTACATATGATTTCCCACAGTGGATAAATTATAATTTTGTCTGTTTTCATTCCTTCTCCATTAATATTCATCTACTATTTCATCCTTTATCTTCCTGGTAGAATTGTGTTGCTATTTTATTTTATTTTATTTTATTTGTTTTGCGGCACTAGGGATGGAACTTACAAGCTCGCACCTGCCGGGTCAGGCACTTAAGCCACTGAGCCAAACTCCCGGCCCTTGTGTTGCTGTTTTAATTGGATCAGTATATGGTAGTATGATGATTTAAATGGTATTCACAAGCTGATCGTGGTGTCAGGAGGTTGAGGCAGGAGGATTGCCTTGAGTTTGGGGCCAGTGTGGAATGCATACTGAGTTCAAGGCCACCGTGAACTGCATAGTGAGACCCTGTCTCAAAAAAACAAACAAACAAACAAACAAAAAAGGTTATTCTCAGCAGGACAGAGTTATAAACAGTGATTGTTACTTTCCTGTATAACTGTTTCTTTTGTCTCATCTCCCTTCCTTTTCCCTCGGGCTCTGCTCTCTTCCTGTTTTCTTTTTTGTGGTAATGGGAATTCAACCCAGACCTTCACACTCAACTACATCCCCAGGCTTTTTTATTTTCAGATAGAGTCTCACTAAATTGCTGCTAAATTGCCCATCCTGGGATGAAATTTGGTGTCCTTCTGCCTCAGCCTCCCGGAGTACAAGGAGTACAGGCATATACCACCGTACCTGGCTTGTTTTCTGGATTTATTAGATCTCTGTATATTTAAAGTTATTCAGTACTGAGCCGGGCGTGGTGGCGTACGCCTTTAATCCCAGCACTTGGGAGGCTGAGGTAGGAGTAGTGTTGTGAGTTCGAGGCAGGTTTGGGCTACAACGCGAGCGCAAGGCTGAGCTGAGCTACATAGTGCAACCCTGCCTCAAAAAAGTAAAAAACAACTGGGGCCGGGAATTTGGCTCAGCGGCTAAAGCGCCTGTTTGGCAGGTGCGAGGTTGTGAGTTCGATCCCCAGTGCCACAGAAAATAAATAAATAAATAAAATAAAAGTATTCAGTACTAAAGTGTACTACATATCCAAGTCTCTCAAATAGTTGAGACGTATCAAGCACTGTCAATTTCACCTTCTTTATATGAACTAACTGATTTTATTTATTTTGTTTTACTTTTTTATTTAAGAGAAGAAAACAGAAAAGAAAAACAAAGCAAAAGAGACAAATAGCAACAACAAATCCAATACAATAACATTATAAGTTCACAAAACAGGATGATAGGAATTTGACGATGGTTGTAATATTGCATATCATTACCTTCAAAAGGTTCGTTTAGATTAACAGATATAGACATGTAAAATTGATCTAATCATATGAGTATTAACTGTTCTTTTCCAATAACACATTTAGTGATATAGTCACTTTAGCTGCTACCTTATATATACATATATACAAATTTATGTCTTTTTCCTTTTCCCTCTTTCTTTCTTTCCTCCTTTCCCCTATCCCAGTTACTTTTCCTCTTTGAGCAGTTCCTTACCCTTACACAGTACCTATTGTAGATTTTGGATGGTATATACTTTTTCAGTTTCTTACACTAGGGAGACAATACGGTATTTGCACATGTGAGTTTGATTTATTTCACTTATGAGTATGGTCTCAAGTCGTGTCCATTTACTTATAAAAGTCTCAATGCAATCTCTTTATAACTGAGTAGTACTCCATTGTATAAAAATACATCTTTTTTATCCATCATTCCTTGATTCATGGGCACTTGGGTTGTTTCCAAGATTTAGCTATTACAAGTTGTGCTGCTATAAACATGGGTGCACATATATCACTGTGGTATGATGTTTTCAGTTCTTCTGGGAAAATGCCCAGAAGCAGGATAGCTGGGTCAAATGAAATCTCTAATCCTAGCTTCTTGAGGAATCTCCACATTGATTTCCATGGTGGTTGCACCAGCCTACACTCCCACCATCAGTGGAGAAGAGTTTCTTTTTTCCCTACAGCTCCCACCAGCATTTGTTATTGGTTGATTTCTTGATATTGGCCATTCTTTCTGAGGTGAGATGGAATCTCAGTATTGTTTTATTTTGAATTTCCCAAATGACCATTGATGTTGAACATTTTTTCCTATATTTATTTACCATTTGTATTTTGTCATCTGAGTAGTGTGTATTCATCTCAGATGCCCATTTTTGGATTGGGTCCTTGAATTTTGGAGGCCTGATTTTTTAAAATTCTTTATATGCTTTAGATAGAAGTCCTTTGTCTGAGGGACAGTTGGCTAAGATGTTCTCCCAATTCGTGTGTTTTCTTTTCACTCTGTTGGAGATTTCCTTTGACATGCAAAAAGTTTTTGATGAGATTCTGGGAAGTATTTCCCGTGCAGTTTGATTTTTGTTCATGAACTTTCTGCCTACTCCTATGTCGTCAAGATTTTTATCTACTTTGTCTTCTAGTAAGTTTAGTGTCTCTGTTTTAATATTCAGATCTTTGATCCATTTTGACTTTATTTTAGTGCATGGTGATAGACACAGATCTAGTTTTTGTTTACAGCATATGGAAAGCCAGTTTTTCCAGCACCACTCATTAAAGAGTCTATCTTTCTTCCGGTGTACATGTTCGGCCCCTTTGTCAAAGATGAGATAGCTGAGTGTGTTTGTAGTTGTGGCTGTATCTTCTAATCTGTTCCATTGATCATTAGGTCTGTTTTTATTCCAGTACCATGCTGATTTTATCACAGTAGCTTTGTAATATAATTTTAAGTCAGGGATTGTGATGCCTCCTGTCTTACCTTTGTTGCCCAGAACTGCCTTTGCTATTCCAGGTCTTTCCTGGTTCCAGATGAATTTCAGGGATGATTTCTCTAGCTCTGTGAGGCAAGCCACTGGTATTTTGGTTAGAATTGCCTTAAATCTATACAACAATTTTTGGAGAATGGCCATTTTCACAATGTTAGTGCTTCCTATCCATGAACAGGGACTATCTTTCCATTTTCTGAAATCCTCTTTGATTTCCTTTTTCTGAGTAATGTAATTTTCACTGTATAGATCTTTTACTTCCTTTGTTAGATTGATTCCTAAGTATTTCATTTTTTTGGATGCTATAGTGAAAGGTGTACTTTCCCTTATTTTTCTCTCAGTGAGTCTGTTGTTTGTGTACAAGAATACTGTTGATTTTTGAGTGTTGACCTCGTATCCAGCAACATTACTGAATTTGGTTATTACATCTAGAAGTCTTTCAATGGGTTTTTGGGGGTCTTCTATGTAGAGTATCATATCATCTGCAAATAATGATAATTTCACTTCTTCCTTTCCTATCTTTATTCCTTTTCTCTTATCTAATTGCTTTGGCTAATGTTTCCAGAACTATACTGAGTAGGAGTGGTGATAGTGAACATCCTTGTATTGTTCCTGATTTCGGGTTGAAAGTTTTCAGTTTTTGTCCATTTAGTAAGATGTTGGCTGTTGGCTTATGATATATGGCTTCTATCAGGTTGAGGTAGAGACCATCTGTTCCAATTTTCTGTAGGGTTTTTATCAAGAATGAGTGTTGGATTTTGTCAAAAGCTTTTTCTGCATCTATTGAGATGATCATGTGATTCTTGTCCTTGGCTTTGTTGATGTGGTGTATTACATTTATAGATTTGCGTATGTTGAACCATCCCTGCATTCCTGGGATGAATCCCACTTGATCATGGTGTATAATTTTCCTGATGACTGGCTGCATTCTATTTGACAGTTTTTTTTTTTTTTTTTTTTTTTTTTTTTTTTTTTTTTTTTTTTTTTTTTTTTTTTT
>RJWM01051970.1:0-10253 GCA_004363535.1 Dasyprocta punctata | reverse complement strand
AGACCCGATGGTATGGGCAATTATTTTGAAGACAATGAGAGGTATTACAAGGGGAAAGGAGGAAGGAAGAAAGGGAAAAGGAAAAAGACATAGATTTATATGAGAGTATACATAAGATGATTAAAAAGACTATACTACTAAATGCATTAACTGGTGAGAGAGAACAGTTGATACTCATATGATTAGATCAATTTTTCATTTCTATATTTGTCAACCTGAGCAACCCCCTTGAAAGTAACGATACACAATGTTACCACCACTGTCAAATTCCAATCATCTCAGTTTGTAAACCTGTAATGTTACAGTATCAGATATGCTGTTGCTGTTTGTTGGTCCCTTTAGCTTTTTGTTTCTCTTTTCTGTGACAAGTGTTGTGATATCTGTAATATGAAAATATAAATACACTCAGGATGATCCTCATTAGCTGAAACTTTTACAAAAAGCTTAATTTTGAACTAGAAAAGCTAAAGTACAAAAGAAATAAAACTCAAGCAAAGAAACAAAAATCCCTAAACATGCTGTTTGCAGTTACTATCAGCATATTCTAAAAGGAACATTTAGTAGGCAGACAAAGATATTTGTATATTTTAATAGCTAAAATTAGACTTCACTAGAAATAAGTCCTTTTCACCTGTAATTATTAGTAGTGATGAAAATCACGTGACTGAAGCAACTGGTCTCTACTGTGCATGTTAGCTAGTAACCAAACAACTCCACGGCTACATCCTTGGAGTAGAGAAGTGGTTTCGCTAAATGTTTTAGTGTTGTAGGAAATAATGTAGAGACTCATAGAGTTGAAATTTTTAAATGAAAATGACTTCTTTCTACTAAGGTACTAGTTGGCAAACACTGTTTAAAGAGTCAAGAGTTTTTTTTTGGACCATCAGAAAATTTTCTAACAAGTTCGTATTTCTTGATCTTTATGGTAGGACATCGTTTTTAAAATAAAGGCCACAAATCTGCAGTAATTTCTCCTGAAAAATTTCCCCAAAATTGTGACTTCATTTTGTGCTGCTACAGAAAAAAACATCTTAGATTGGTCACTTTATAAAGAAAGAAGTTAATTTGGCTCATGGGTCTGGTGACTGGAAAATCTAAAACCATTGCCCTAATATTTGGCGTATCCCACTTCCTGCCCCACAATGCATTATAACATGACTGAGAAACAGAAAGGGAAATGGTTCCTTATGGTTTGTGTCTGAATGTACCCCTAAAGCCTCATGCAGTCATAGGTGGAGCTTTTTCAGAAGTGGTTGAATCTAGGGTATGTGACACTGAGATTGATTCATCAAGCAGTACTAGGGTCAAGGGCACTAGGAGCAAGGGTGTGAGTGCCACCTGCTCTGAGTAGCTCGGATAAGATTTAAGAGACAGGAAATGCTATGGTCACCCTCGTGGTCTGCTGCCCTTTGTCATCATGAACTGTTTCTCCTCTGGAATTCTCCACTGCCAAGCCACCTTGCCTTGGAACCAGCTGCTTATGGACTGAAACCTCTACACTGTGAGATAAATAAACCTTGCCACCCTTAATTTGTGGATGTTGAGTAGTTTGTCTCAGCAATGAGAGAAATAACTAAGACATGGCTACATATCGAAAGAACTCCAGTCATTCAGGGTCCTTCCCACTTTCTAACAACCTGCTTTCGTGAGAACCTATCCAGGCCTCCCTGCAAGTGTGATACCCCTGCGCCTTAATCATGTTTTTCTAGGTCTCATCCTGCAGATCCATCATCTTTCAGTATCATCACAATGGAAACGATATTTCTTGTACATGAAACTTTGGGGTAGATACTCAAATCATACCCAAACCAGTAGTAATCTTCTAACACTTAAACATGGATATGATATTAAAAGAGAAATAGGACAAACTTGCAATTATTTCTACTGAGGCTGATTTTTAAAGACACTCTATGTTTTCAGTGTCTATGGTGACAGGTTTAAAATTTAAAACAAATTTAAAATCCAAACCAAGTATTTACTTGATGGCAAATATTATTCTAGCTCTGTTCCAGGAGGAAATAATTTTTATACGTGCATGAAAAATAGATAAAATTTTCAGTAACTTGAGTCAGACGACAGTAAGAAAACAGGAGTGCCTTTTCCCTGATATTTTTCAGGAAACGCTCTATCGAAACATATTTTATAATATCACTGTGTTCTTTGTATACAAATTTAAATGTCTCTCAGATTTCTGTTCATTCATGCAACAAATATTTATTAAGCAATTGTTGTCAGAAATAACTGTAATGTGGAAATGTTTATTGTGAAACTTTTTTTAACATTTTCAAATTCTTTGAAAGTAAAGCAGAAAACATTCTTGCTTCTTTTTTGTTTCTTTTTGAAACAGTGTAAAGTATCCTACAGATAACATTTTTATGCACAGGCTGCTTCTGTACATTAATGAGTCACATTGCATATATGAAAGTCAACACTATTACATGGTTCATTACATAAAATACTTACTAACTCTTTGATTATATAAAATTTGCTCTGGAAAAATCTCAGAAAAGAAGCTTGTGATACACAAGTTAATGAATTCTCATTAAGAGTGATTGCATTTCTCATTATGTAAGAATTTTCTTTGTTTTATAGACTGGGTTGGAAAGCTTACCCATGCTTTTATCTGGGCATTTGAGAAGCCCTTTGTAGGTAAACCAGTGTTGAAAACAGGGTTGTACACTGACATTTATAATAATACTACATATGGTCAGTTACTTTAAGTAAAAGATTAGAATTAAAGCATAGAATGCAATTTATTGAATTTACTATAATTTTCATACTTCCTGTGGGATATAATGCTCGCCAAAGTACCTTTATCAGAAAATAGAAAGCTCAAGTGACTCATCTGAAGTGAGCAATTCCCAAGTATGAACCATATTTCTGGGAATTAATGATTGAATCAGGGTGAGACATACGAAGAAAATGTTCAACAGAGATCATATTTAACCAAAAAGATCTGAAGCTTCAGTAAACAGAAGACATACCTGTGATATTTTCCTGTGTCAAACTTCAACACTTACCATGGTAACTTACACTTAGAATAACTCCCTCTGTCTCTCTCTCTTTCTCTCTGTCTCTCTCTCTCTCCTCTCTCTCTCCACACATATAGTGATACATTCAAACACACAATCACCTAACCTCTATAACTTTAAAGTAGGTATTAGAAAAGTAAGATAGAGAAAATTTAAAAATCCAATTATAACCATTATAGTGAACAGAAAGTTTAAGGAACTCAAAAATTTAAAACCTTATTTTATATTTTAAGCAGTTAACCTTCTTTTCACATGTATATCATATTTAATGTTAATTAAATTAAAGCCTGCCTTATTTATTGAAGATCTGAGCCTAGATACTTCATTAAGAACATCATGAAAAGTAATTTTAAATCTATGTTTTCAAACATATTTGTACAATAATTAAAGTGTGAGAAAATACCTTTGTAAATGTAAGTATTAGATATAACATGCTCCTCTGCAAGTTTTTTCTTGCATTCATTCACGAGGTGACATAGCTTCTTGTTAACCCCAGTGCTTGAAAGTGAATGCAGTTCAATTAGATATGAAGGTGTTACTGTTTTAAGTCAGTTTTGATTTAGATAGGTACTCAGCACTGACATACGTATGTGTGAACTACTCAGAATGCAATGCTCACATAATGTAAGTTAGAAATATGAGGGACTATTCTATTGTCAGTGTGACAATCTTGACAGTATTTTATCCTCAGTGAGGTGACTTATGGACAGAAAGATTTCACATTTCTTTTATGTGTTGTATCATTATTTAAGCTGTATAGGATTCAAAGAGTTTTCTTTTATCCTCTGATCTGTGAGCTACCTAAGGCAGCATCTTGTTAGTTGTTCTGCCTCTTTCCATGAAAGACTGCTAAACTTGCTAGCTTGTATAGCATGTTTATTTGGTAAAATAAAAATGCGAAGTCGTAGTGGATTCAACTATGGAAAGAAGAAACTTTAACAGTAAGAATATAACAGCAATAAACTTTAAAAGTGAGAATATAATAGCAATTCCCATGGGAGACATCCTGATTTTTGTCACAATATTGGATTTTTCATAGCAAATACCTTAACACTCACCACTATTTTTTAAGAGTCTATGAACTTCACAATGAACCATATATTGCTACTAGTATGAAAATATTATTAAATTGAGTTGTTTGTTAGAGTCCTGTTGTATTGCTGGACGGATATTATCCATATAATTTTTAATTTTTATGTTTTTATTGGTACATGTTTGTAGTACATAGCAACTATATTTCTGATGGGGAGTTGGTACATGTGCAGAATACAACTTTTTCATCCTCTTCTTCTCACTCTCTCTCCATCTCTGATCCCCTCCTATATGCAAAACATCTGTCTCTTTTTTTTCCAATTATCTATCACGTATAGTGGTGCGTTGGTTGGTTCATGAACTTAACTCATTCCCCAGTTCTGGGAAGATGACCACGTCCATGTTCTTCACCTGATATGGAGATGAAGAACAGAAGCAAAATTTTGCTGAATGTTTCTGTTTGCAGACCCGAGTTTCCGCAATGAACAATGTTTGGAAACTGAGATATTACTGTATTTAGTTCTTTACTTATATTTTGAGTTTCTTGTATAAGAGAAACCATGTAATATGTGTGTCTGATTTATTTCATTTTATATTATGGTCTCAAGGTGCATTTTCCAAACAAGATTTTGTTGTAGTTTCACCACCTTTTATTAAATGCTTCTTATAGTAATTTTCTGGGCTTTAGATTGTTTCTTCATTGTCAAGGCACATTTTCATGTTTACGTTATGGTTATCACATCTAAATAAGTAAATATTTTTGTGTTATATTCATTTAAAAATGTGAACAAAACAAATATTTTGAGTTATGCATAATAATAAAAGTTGTCATATATGAAGTTCTTTGAGCACCAATTGCTGAACTGATACTTTGCATAGATTCATTTATTTAATATTAATAATGTCCAAGCATGTTCACACTCCCATAACAAAACATCATAGACTGAGTGACTTATAAGCAACAGGAATTTGTTTCTCATAACTTTGGAGTGTAGAAGTCCAGAAAGCAAGGGGATTTAATGTCAGATTCGGTCCGGCTTCCCATCTTGGGCTTTCTTTCATTAGAACACTTACTCAGTTCAATTCTCTAAGGTCTCACCTAATACCATCACATTGGTAATTAGGTTTCAGCAAATGAGTATGGAGAATACATAAGCCTTCAAGTCATAGCAAATAATATTAATAGTCATCATGAGACCAGTATTAATATATTTCCACAGCACTAGCAAGTTTGTGAAATTAGCCTATAATCATAGAAGGTTCAGGTTAATGCCCATATCTGACTCCAAAGCCTGTGGAGGTAAGCATGATCATCACCACGATGATTCCCTCAAATCAAACAGAGTGCTTCCAATTTCTCCATCAATTCTACTCATAGAAGTCATCATCAGTGACCCTTGGTGATTCCAATTCTACCAAATGTCTCTGACATTACCGAGGATCCTTGCTTGGCTGCAGAAAGCCTTGGATGTGAAAACAGTGAGGCCCGTGCTGCAGACACTCACGAGTTCTTCTCCGCACAGTCACACACTCACCCAGGATCAGCCTTCCCTGCAGACACAATCTCTTGTTTGTTTATATGATTTATTTAAATAGATGATGAGTTGTAATCACCCTTTTCTTTCAAAAACTATGACAAAATATGACAGTAGTACTTGCTTTTTCATAAAAAAGTTACATAATAGTAACTACTGAGCTAAATATTAGCAGCAATTGGTCTGCATCATTAATTCTCAACTATTTTACTTTATGTCAGTTTATCCCTAGGTCAATTGCAAGACATGTGTTTTGCTTGTCACCAGCAAACCAGAACTTCTAAAATAAGTATTCATTTTACCACCTATCACAATGAAGAAAAATATCTTATTACTGACATTTTTAAATTTCAAAATCCACAAATATCCCATGCAAAGTTATGTAATTTATCTGACTTGACTTTGTTTTGCTGGTTGGCAGACTATTTTACAGTTTGTTGATTTCCAGTAGATAATGGATTGAAACTGCTTTTAATAGTGTTGGTTACTGAAGCATGCTGTTACAATGTAACTTTAAGGTATTTGTCATAAATGTTGTGGAAAATATCTTGTAAAGTAGCAGTAAAACAATTTGTCCTTGTTTACTTCCAGGAGAGCACATCCTGGTGCCTGTGATAGGGTCTTCTAGAGAACTGTCCTTTTCAATTTTAATGCCATAGTGGTGGCCAGTTATTGCTGATACCATTAGATTTTCCTAATCTAATTCATGACTATTAAAAAAATTAACACTGTGTATTTTAGCTTGGGGAAAAGATATTTTTAAATGTAGGTTTCCATAAATGGTGACTTTATTTTCTGCTTCTGTAACATGGATTTGTTTTCTTATTGTGTTCTTTTTCAATGCATTTCATTTTATTTGATTTAGTGGTTTAGTTGTTTTTAGCCTTCTTTGCTGCTGAACACTCTGGAACTTTTCTGCAGATTTATTATTTTTCATATCTTAAAATTATAGTAAAAGAAAATTCAGAACAAATTTAAATGAAATTTAAACTTCATACTTCTACCATCTAGACAACCCCGTGGAAATCTTAATATGTATGCTTTCAGATATTTTTGTGTTCATGAATATACATTTTCCCATATAAATATTCTGAAAAAGACATGTAGAATTTAGCCTCTGATTTTCACTTAGCAGACATATTCGTCTTGACAACTACGCATCTATATCTTCATACTTGCTATACACACACGTAGATAATGCATAATCACTTGTTACATACAAAAACACAAATGCACATATTTTAACTATATAACACAACACATTCTTCTGGCTAAATATATTTAACAGAGCAGCTAAAAATTATGACTTGCCAAATATTTTGATCATTATTCAACTACTATGCAACATAAATAGATTTTGCACATTTTACTTGGAATAAGGTTATTTTAAAAATGTCCATTCTTGATGTGTAGGTTAGAGGCAAATATTATTTGGACATTTCATAGAGATTTCTTAATTTTCCTAAATACTTAATCAAATCAAGATATTGTTGGTTACTTGAGGTGTGGAAAAATTATATTTTGAGTACAATCATGGTAAAATATTCTTGTCTAATTAGGTGATACTTAGTCAAAACTGACAGCTCTAAAGGTAAAAGAGTTAAATTCCTTTTCAATATGATTATATAAAAAGAATTGAACTATTGGGTAAAAATATATTCCAAACTGAACCACATAATTATGTACTATCTATGTGGAAATGATATTTTTCTCTGATCAGTGCTGTGCTTCAGCAATTTTGTTTCTTTGTTGCATTTAATAATTACAATAATAATCTGCAAAGGAATATACTCTGGACCATCAAAAATCTTCTAAAGGTGGAGAAATAGCATGGCTGAATACAGGAGAAGCCTCTTTCAGAGCTACTCAGAGAAACTCAACTAAAAACACAGATAACTGTGATAAAGGGGAGGAAGATACACCTTGAATTAGAAATAAGAGACTCATAGATCTAGCAAAACATAGACAAAGGACTTAGTAACATGGCCAGGTAGACCAGATGCTTGTGGGTCACTGGATCATGGGCAAATTCCCACCATTCTAGGAAGCTTAAAAAAAGAAAAGAAAAAAAAAGTTTGGATACATCAAGCCACAGAGGATAGACTTGTGATATAAGATCCCCCAACTCTTTCACCTTCCTCCAAACAGAGGATGCTGCAGCCAGCTGTATATTCTGCCAACATGAACAGCTCTCTCTGTGATAATCAGCCAGTTTTTTTCTCTTTTCTCTTTTCTATTTTTTTCTTTTCTCTTCTCTCTCTCCTCTCCTCTTTTCTTTTCCTTTCCTTTCTTTTTTTTCTTTTCTTTTCTATCCTTTCCTTTTATGCCCTGGGGACAAAATTAAAGATTATAGGGATGCATAGTAAATGGAACAGCTACCCCAACCCCTGTGACCTGTGGCAAGAGGGGCACAGGAATTAAATATCCTTGCACCACGGGACTGTGTGGCCTGGGGCTGTCCCCAGACTGGGAGCAGGAGTAGAAAGGCAAACCATAGCACCTCACCCCCCCTTGCCTGACAAAGTTACAGACACAGTGAAGGCAGATGGCAATGATGGCAGACCTTGCAAGGCAATGAGTGGGAAGTTAGCACTCCTCCTTCAAGGCAAGAGTAAGAACTGGGGCTGAACAGGCGTGGACAGCATCTGCAGGAGCAGAGGGTCAGACCACATGGCAGCATCCCTCACCTCACTGCAACAAAAGAACTGAGAGGACAGATAATTGCCAGTGGAAGAGGAACACAGAAGGCTGAGCAAGGACCAGCAGGAAGTAACTGTGCACAGGACTGGGAGCAGCTTCCCATCTTTGTCTGAAAGCATCACAGCAACTGGGAGAGAAATGCTGAGAGGAAAAGGGTAACAAGTACAAAGGCTGCTAAGGGACATGAAGAAAGACCTGGCTAAAGACTCAGACCCCAGACCCCTACATCTGGAGGCCAAGATCAGCCTCAAATCCAGCACCAACTCTACTACAGACCTCGCAGTGTTATCCAGTAGTTTTGGGCTCTCAGTGGACACCAGAGGAATTAGATTTTTCTGTGTATTGTATTGTATTTTTCTTCTTTCTCTACTGGTTTGTTTCCTTTACATTTTTTGTCTTCTATCTATATTTTTGTTCTAATCTATTCATCTTATTTTTTCCTTTCCTCAAGTTACCTTTGTAAATTTAATCACATTTTTATGAGTGAACAGTCTCTAATTTTTCTGCTTAACTTTGGTAGCCCATTGCTTCCTCCTACATTCATTCTCTTGTGCCGTCTTCTCTAGTTTCTCAAAGTTTGCATGATCAACCTTTGTCCTTCAACATTGCTTCTAATATTTTTCTCTTCAGTTATCTCTGTATTGCCCACTATCTTTCTGATATTTCCTCACTGAAGGGTGAAACCACTCTACAAAGAAAAAACACATTATATTAAAGTTCCAAATTTATGATGAGTTCTGTCATATAACTGGACTTTGCTCCTATGATTTAAGGCACAAAGTTAATAGTTACCACTGCTAATTCAGTTCTAAACTGTGCTTGATGTTATTGTTATTCTTAATTGTACTACTTTAATTAAGTTGTCATATCTGTTGCAGTTGTTCTCCCCTATTTAATAATACTGGGAAGCTCTGGCATAATAACTTCACAGCCCAGTACCAAAGAATTGGGGACCGAGACAAACAGATACCAATCCTCACTCAACACATCGAGAGGTTAGGATTTTGGGACACACACAAACCAAGAGTCTCCTACACACAGAAGGCATCCTTGAAGGACAGACATTTCCTAAGGAGGCCTTGATACTGGTGACAAACCTACCTACTACAAAAACTTGCAAGAATTGACACAAAAAACAAAATAAAAAAAATTAAATAGAAAATGACTATACACAGAAACAAAATGCAATCTTAGACCTCCAGTTCACCAAGAACAAGTCCAGGAGAAAATGAGATAAAGGAAAATGGGACACACACCAGAAATTTCTGAAATGATAGTAACAAAAGTAAAGAAACAAATCCATGAGGCTATAAAAGAAATGAGATCATAAATAATCTCAGATAAAAAAATGGCCACCATAATGAAGGTATAGCTCAGCAAATCTAGGGTATAGATAGATAAAAAATAGAGGAGCATAGGAAAATGATAACATGAATGCCCAATATAGGAAAGAAATAGAATAAATAAAATGGATTCAAGAAATCCAGGAAATTAAAATTCCATTAAAACCTTCTAAAACCTCTTGAATAAAACTAAAGTTAGATTTTCTGTCCTAAAAGACAGGATCATGGCTAGGAATCACAAAAGGAAAAATCTTAAAAATAAAAAGGGATCCAGAAATAAAATTTAGCAGTTGCAAAGAAAAGCAATATAAGTATGATTGGTATCAATAAAAAGCAGGAGTCAACACAAATGACATGAATAGATTATTTGCAGAAATGATAGCAGAAAATTTCACAAAGATGGAAAAAAATTTGATATACAGATAAGTGAGGCATATAACACTGCAGTTAGCCATGACCAAAATAAATCTACAACCAGGCATATAATAATCAAGTTTTCAGAATTTCAACACAAGAACAGAAGATTAAAAAGTGTTAGAGAAAAGAAACAGATTCCCTATAAATTAAAGCCCATCACATTATGACAAACATCTCAAAACAAACTTTCAAGT
>RJWM01051969.1:0-10248 GCA_004363535.1 Dasyprocta punctata | reverse complement strand
TTTTTTTTTTTTTTTTTTGCATAAAAAAGCTCTCCATTGCTTTGCGCTGCCCCACAGTCTACCTGGAGCTGCTGGGCCAGGTCCCGTTTCTCTTTCACCTTTGAGTCCCTTGAAGTGCAAACATTCAAAAGCTTGGAACAAGCGCTAACACAGACCAAAATGAGACCATTCTGCGGCAGCGTGCGGCCTCGCTGAAGCCAAGCAGACGCCAGCGCCAGGCTCCCAGGCTCCCAGGCTCCCAGCTCCAGACTGTGATCCAGAAGAAACCTCTTGTGTTTTGTAAATCACTTAGTCTGTGTGGTTGGTTAAGACAACAGATGGACACTACTCCACTGTGGCCCGTCGACCTGCATAGGTTGGCATTGTCCCGGATCTCGTTAGAAACGTAGAGCCCCGCGGACGGATTCCACCAGAACCCATATTCCAGTGAGGTCTTTTGGTGACTCATATTAGTGCATCTTAAAGTTTGCGAAGCATTCGCCTTGCCGACTTCCTAGATTCTGAGCATGACCTGTCCTGACACCAACATTCGATTCCACCTTCTGATGCAGACTCGTGTGCTGGCGATTACATGCTTGGGAAATGCATCGTTTCCTAGTCCTTGGGTAAGCCTCCCCTTTTTAATTCTCTTCTTGCCTGGTAGAACTCTTTCCCTACTGTACGCAGCTGAGTCACAGTGATTCATAACCCTATGGAAGGCATACCCCTGAGGGCTCCCGTCAGGGAAACGGTGCCCCACAGTTGAAGAGTGATTTCAAAAGGAGCTATATTTGTATTTCTCAACTATCTTGAAGTGAATCCTTTCTAAACTCTTTTTGTATCTCACTTCTACTTTCTTCGTGAGCATGGTCCTTCCTACCTTCTGTCCTTCATGCTTCCTGAAACCTCCTCTACACAGCTCACCCTGACGTTTTTCTCCTCGTCCTCAGCTGCCTATCCCTCCTTCTTGCTTTTGACTTTCTAGTTAGTTGGGATGGACCCCTTCTTAAAAAAAGATGATATCTTGGAAACAACTCAAATGTCCATCAATCAAGGAATGCATAAAAAAGATGTGGTCTTTTTACACAACATAGTATTATCAGACATAAGGAAGAATAAACTTGAGGCTTTTATAGGTAAATGGATGCAACTTGAAACCATACTCATAAGTGAAATAAATCAGACTCGCATTGTAAACATCATATTGTCTTCATGGTGTGAGAAACTGAAAGAGTAAGTAAGTTCTAAAATATACACTAGATATTGTGAAATAGAAAGTGTTCAAAAGGAAAAAGGAACTAGGATGGGTGAAAGAGGAAAGGACAGTGGGGAAAAGGGAAAAAACACAAGTCAGTTATTCTATTAGTGTCTCTCAGTTTATTAAAGAGGAAGGTCTGTGCTAATATCGATGGGTGAAATTTTTATGCCAATATGTTGTACCCTAAGCAACTACTTTAAAGATAACCAAATGTAATGCATTAGTTATTGTTATTCTCCTATTATTTTATTATGCAACTTCGTTTTACCTTTTTTCCATAACATTAAAAAAAAGGGAGATGATAAGTGAGATATTTTGCTTTCATACTAACAAGGAAGCTACTAAAGAAATGAAATTAGAGCCATGGTCTGCGCTAGCGCTCGTCAGGGTTGTGCCCAGCAGAGATGAACCAGAACCCTGTAAAGACGCCTGCACTCCCCTGGTCACCAAGCCCTGCTCACAGCAGCCAAGGCGTAGAAGCCCTGAGTGCTCACTCCAGCCCACAGATAAAGTGTGCGAAAGCTGGGAAGGTGGGGGAGGCAGCTCAGCAGTAGCGCCCTAGCCTAGCACGCATAAGGTTCCGGTTTGAGACCTAGCACCTAGAAGAAAAAAAATGGACAAAGATACATAACAAAGAATACTATTCGGTCATAAGAAAGAAGAAGATCTTGCCGTTTGCCACAACCGGGATGGAGCTAGAGGGTGTGATGCTAAATAGAGCAGACACAGAAAGGAAAATATTGCGTGGTTTCACTTCTATGTGCAAACTCTAAATAAATATCAAATCTACAGAGCAGAAGAAGCGAAGGGGCAGGGGCAGGAGGGAGGGCAGGAGATGGGGGCGTGGGTTCGAGGATGCCAAGCGGCGGGCAGGTTGGAGAACGAGGGCGCAGGCCTGAGGCCCAGCACCAGGGCGACCGGTGATGAAGTCACGTGACCTCCGCCTTCACGCTCAGTAAGCACCTCTAGTTGCTTCTGCCCCAGAAACAACCACTAAAAGGGGTAACTATGTGAGATAACGGATTACGTTCATTTGCCTCATTAGAGTAATGTTTTGCCATCTATCTATGCATCACATGATCATCTGTTGTATACCTTAAATATGCAACGAGATATTTCTTTGAAAAGAAGATAAAGAGGACAGGGAGGAAGGAACCTAGCCACTGACAGCCACGCACAGAGAGGCCCGGAGGCCTGTGGTTAGTAAGACTCCCTGCCCAACGCGCCCTGCTGTGCTTGCGTTTCTCACTGCGGCTCCATCTATGGCTGTGACAGAGTTCCACCCTCCTCTGAGCACTCGGCCTTCGGGGCCCCGGGTGGGGACGCGTGGCTGCATCTCGCCAGAGAAGCCGGGTCCCCCTGGGGCTCTCACTGCCCTGCGAGGTGTCTAAGAGCGGATATACCTCCCTCCATTTGCTGGCCAAATCTAGATGGCTGGGTGGGGGACTTCCAACCTCAGGGCAATGGTGGGGAGTCTGGGCTGTAGGAAGTGGTTTCCAGGTGACATTTGCCAATGTCTGGAGACATTTCTGAGTGTCATAGCTGAGAGGTGGGGTAGGTAGGGGCCAGGGACAGCTGAACAGCCTACAATGCACAGGGCAGCCCTCTGCACAAAGAACCACCCAGCTGAAATGTCAACAGCAGTGCAGATGAGACATCCTGTCCTAGGGAATGGTGGGGTCACTAAGTGGAAGGAATCTGGGTCCTCTCATGGAGCACCCCAAAACCCAGCAACTGACATACAGCAGTCTGGGAAAGGAGCAAGGAAAAACCTGTTTGTGAATGAGGACACTGGGATTGATGGGTTGTTCCTGTAGTCAACTTTCCCTGGCTGGGTGTCTAGGGGTCCCAGTGAGGTTGTGGGGGGCTGTGGTGCAATGTCTCCAGGCCAGCTTTGTTCAGAGTTTGAAATGAGCTGAGCATCGCTTTGAAAGTGATGTCTTTCTGTGAGAAGCAGCAGGCGCCGACCACTTCCCTAGCACGGCACAGTCGCACCTCAGGAGTTGATTCCCACTGTTGCCATCTTGGAAATGCTTTTCCAGACATCACAGAGATGGGCACGCTGGTCTCACTCGTGTGGAGAGGCTTTCACAGGGACTAACCGCATGGTCCACCTGCCTCTCTGTACGAGGAAAGGCATGTCCTTCTGTGGGTTCAGATTCACAGTGCTCTTTTGGATTTAAAAAACAGAAACACTGACCAAGAAACCACCTTAAACACAAGCTCCTATGGCCCAGGAGGTCAGAGTCAGAATCCTGCTGCAATGCATTGAATGTGACGGCTGTGCACCCCACACGGGGTCACACATGTTCTACAGGATGAGGGTGGTGCTGAGTGGATGGAGAGGTACCTTGCCTGAGTTCCTGTCTGCTGGACACATGGAAAACTCCATGCAGTCTAATAGCTTTTGCTGCATCCTGGTGGCTTTTAGAAAGCACCTCCCCAGTATCACATGTGTCATTTTGCTGCTCCTCTAGGCAATTAGGGGTGAGTTCTGCTGTGTCATGTTGGTCTCTCCTGTTTAGACGTGTAATTAGCTGTTAACGTTTCATCATAATCAAGGTTTTCTTGGGTTCTCCATGACCCTTGACTCATCAAGTTCCAGGGCCTCGATGCTGTGACTTAATTAACGTTGCTGTTGGATGTGAATATATGATACACAGAGTCCGGAGTCCTGGGAGGAAGATGCTCTTTGGTGATCATAGCAGTTTCCATGTTAAATAAGCTTTCTTAGGATACCTACAGGGAAGCAGCTTCAGACAGCCCTTTCTGGTCTCAGCAGAGAGGCACTAAACTTGCAAACAAATGTTAAGAAAACGGTTGTTATATTTAGTAATATGCAAATGAAACCCTTGAGTGTCATTCTTGTTGAAGGTCAAAGACATGATTACTCAGAAGAGAGAGCTATCCTGATGCCTCGTTGTTTAACTGTGGGATTCAGCCACAAGCACCTCCTCAACTGCTCGCACAAGGTCCCCTTGGCTTCTGCACCCGGGGCAGGTCCTACTGTCAGCTCTTGACATTGCTGAGCAGGTGAGAGCAAGGAGCTCACAGAGGGGATGAACCATGCATGAACTAAGAAGAGCATATCATGCCGTGTCCTCGAATTCCAAGAGGAAAGACCAAAGAGGATGGCGGGAGCGAGCCCTTCCAGGTGGGCCCACAACATGACATGGGCAGGTGTGGACTCCTGCATGCTCACCACGACCTGTTCAGCTGTCACCTTTTGTAGGACATCTCTCTTTGCGAGGCTGCATAAGCTTTGCATGTCTGCATCCCATTTCCAGTGGCCTTTTTTTTTTGTTTAGACCTTCCAGTGCAACTCACTTAAACTCACATGGTTTCTCCCACTGAAGGGAGGAACAGACCCATCCAGAGTAAGCTTAAATTCAACTCACTGTGACTCAGTAGGGACAAAAAGGAGCACAAGGCCTAGCAATGGGCTGCATTACCGGATGTCATTGTTGGTGATTGTGGTCTTTACTGAAAACCTAGTTTGGCTTTCAGCAAATTTTATGAAACGGAAAGAGACTAAATGCCATGGGTGGGCAGAAAATGGGCCAGTAGAAGGCAGGGCAGGAAGTCGTATCTGAACGAGGGTGTGCTTGCTTGATTGACAGATCAATGTGTGCTTATGGAGTAGGAAAGGGTTGGTGAAGAAAAGAATCATTGTGGTGCTTGCTCAGCTGTAACTGATCTAGGAACTAGAAAATCAAAGACTTTAAGTTCCACATACCATGCTGGCTTCATGACTCCATTCCTGTTGTCTGGTGGCTGAAGGAGTCTGCTGGTATTCTTGATTTTATTTCCCAATTCCGCTGGCCTTCCCTCCAGCCCTTCTTCACTTCTGGAGCGCATTCTGCGGTCATTTCTCCATCGTGCCTGCTCCTGTGTCCCTTCCACGTGATTACCACTCTCTACACTCTGGGTTTCATGTGCAGAATTAGAGTCCAGAACCTTTGTCTTTGGAATCAGACACCATTTATGTTGAATTCCTGTTTCACCACTTAGTGGCCATATGTTCAAACTGTTTAACTTTTCTGAGTTGTTTTCTCATCTGCAGGGTATGGATAATAATAGTTATCTACTTTAAAGGCTTTTTGTGTGAATCAGAATAAACAATGTATGCAAAACTGCCTAGCAACAGACTGAGCACAAAGCAAATATTCGACCAACAATAATTGCTTGTGGGCTGTGCTTCAGTTATCACCACTGCGATGGTTACCCTTATTATCCTGAGGCCTCCATCTCTGCACACAAAACGCAAGCTGAATCCAGCCAACCTCACCTACCTCTCACTGCCGTCCCGGTCCCGTCACCCCTGGCCTGGACTGTCGTCGTCTCCCTCACCTAGGTTTTGATTTCCATGGTTCAGTTACCTGTGTCCACCATGGTCTGATACAAGTCAATGAGAAATTCCAGAAATAAACACTCCATCAGGTTTAAATTGTACACTATACCAAGTGGCATGGGGTAATCTCATACCATTCCACTCTGACCCAGCAGGGATGTGATTCAGCCCTTTGTGTCCAGTGGGTCCGCACTATGAATACTACCTGTCAGTCACTTAGTGGTTGTCATGGTTATCAAGTCAACCCTTGCGAAATCACCGTGCTTGTATCCAAGGAACCACCAGGTAGTAGCCTAAAGTTACAACACAGCACTGGCTTCCTTCACCTTACTTTGTCTCATCATGTAGATCTGGGTCATTCTGCATGACATGCATGATTTCTCTTATATGAGAAACCCAAAATATAAATAAAGAGCAAAAAAGGGGATAGATAATAGGAAGCAGGGAGATAAATGTTTTGCAAAAGGGAAGTTGACCAAAAGATGGAGGGAAGAGAAGGGAAGGGGATGAGAAAACAATTAAGATGTATTACATTCTTGCACAGACTTCCCACAAGGAATGCAGTCATGATGTACTACAAACATGTATTAATAAAAATAAAAGTTAAAAGATGGGTGAAGATAGGACAGTAAGATATTTTGAGAGATTGGGTTCATATAACTTTTATTATGACATTTTGTTGTAATTGTTCTAGGTTCTTATTGTTGTTAATCTGTTACTGTACCAAATTTACAAACCAAGCTTTATTATAGGTATGCTTATGTAGGAAAAAATGTGTATATAGGATTTGGTATTATTTGTCATCCTCTGGGGGTCCTGGAATGAATCCTCCATGGATAAGAGGAGTATACTGTATCTCAGAAACTGTGGCAGTCAGCTTTCTGTTGCTGTGGCAAGTACCTGAGATAAATAACTCATAAGGATGAGGGTTTATTTTGGTCCCTGGTTCAGGGGGTTCAGTTCATGGTTGGTTGACACCATTGCCTTGGGGTCTATGGTGATGCAGAACATCATAGTGGGAGTGTGTGGTGGGGGGCGTTGCTCACCTTATGGTGGCCCAGAGTCAGAGGGAGAGAGAGAGACAGAGAGACAGAAAGAGAGATACAGCGAGAGAGAGAAAGAGACCAAAGTCTCAGCATCCATCTCAAGAACACTCCCTAGTAACCTAACTTCCTCTCAGTCTGCCTCACTTTGGAAAAGTTCCCCTGCCTCCCAGGAGCACCACAAGTCAGTGACCAAGGCTTTAACATGTGGGCCTTTTGTTGTGTGTGTGTGTGTGGAGTGTCCAAAAAAATCACAGGATTCCACTGAACCATCTTCCTGCTGCCACTTTTTCTTATCTATTCCTGTCCTACAGACAAGCAACTTTTAATACTGTGCCTCTGTCATGTGACTCCCTGCAGTACCCCTGCACTGCACCTAGTAGGAAGTCCATGCTCCTCCCCTGAGCTCGTGGAGGCCTTTCCTCGATCCATCTCCGCTGCTCACTTCCTAGCTCTCCCTTGGCTTCTCCGTGTCTATCCACCGGGCCACAGGCTGCTGCCCAGCCTGGTGCGTTCCTGCCGCAGTGCTTTTGCCCTTGTCTTGCCTACAACACTCTGTTCCGGGTCTTCTTATTGCTGAGCCATCCATTCAAATGTCACCCTCTCTCGGGGGTAAACTGCTTTGTTAAACAATGGCTCAAACAGTATGAAATCACCAGTATGTGACCGTTCCTGACCAAACACGGCCTATGAATATGTTATGTGCTCCCCGCCACTCCTTCATCTCTGTCACTACGCTTTGCACGCACTGTTTAGTGTTAGATTTTTGACACTATTTCACTGGTGGTAACACTTATATGCTGAGACTATCAGAATTCTTACGTTAGGACGTAAGCTTCAAGAAGGAGGATGCTCTAGAGGTCTTTCATCTTTAGTTTAGTAGCCCCAGCACCTATGGGTGCTTTGCAGATTCTTGTCAGATGGTGCATGAATCAGGAAATAAGCCTGAGCTGGGTTATTCTTGTTTGGAGGCGCACTATGTGTGCACATGGAGGTATAGATAAATGCTGGAAATGACAAATAGATGCTGTCTCATGACAACTCTTACACAGGGGAGCTGCCTGCTGTGGCATCGTGCTGAGGATTCGGAGAGGGCTTCGGATTCCGCAGGAAGTGTGCCAGGATCGACTAGCAGCAATGCCCTCTGTGGGCGACGCACTTACAGCTCCTCCTCTGAGGAATTTCATCGCATGTAAGAAGTCTGTCAGTGATCGAGACCGAATCTCAGTTTCCCTTCTATTTCCAAGTTCAAAGACCTGCTCACACTGACATTTCAAAGGCTGTTTATTGATACTCAGTGTGTTCTCCGTAGCTTATTTGAAAATTTCTAGGAGTACTTTTGTGCTTGTTGATTTTCCAGTTTACCTAAAAGGCATAATATATTCTGAGTAAATCTCCAGATACTTTTTTTTTAATGACTGACTAAAATTTACTCAATTAAATATTTAATGCAAGACTGCTTTATATTATTAAGATGGGCCAGATAGGACAACAGGGAAATTTTTTAAAGTCAGTAATCTTCTTTAGGCAGCCATGGTAGCTTAATAGCTTCTTATTTTTTTGTTTGTTGCCTTTGGATCAAGGATTGAACTCATGCCTTTGCGCCTGCCAGGCGGGCACCATGCCTCTGAGCCATATCCCCAGCCCTGCTGGATAGCTTCTTGAGAATACCCTTAGGCTTCCGACAATAAATGACTTAACATATATCGTCTCACACTTCCTGTAACCTGACTGCTGATTTCAGTTTGCGTCACTATGGAGAAATGGTGCAAAGAAGATGATTAGATTAAAACATGGATTCCACGATTGGATCTGAGTCATGAGTCCAACAGATGCCCAGTGAGGTAGACTAGGGCTTACTTTTCCTTATTCGCTGGTGGCCAAGTTAGTTGAGTTCAGGGATGAAGGTAGCCACCAACACTGTGGAAGCATCGCCTGGCACTTTAAAGTCTGACACTGTAACCCAAAGGAGTGGTCCCGCACAGTTCCCTGGGCTCCAGTCGGAATCCATCTGAATTCCCAGTCTCAGCCACAGAGAGGCACCCGGCAAACCTGCCTCGGCCCAGCGCTTCCCCGGAGGAACTCGTTTCCCGGTGAGCCTGGCAGGCTGTGTTCCCACCTTGGTTTCTTGCCCGGGCCCTGCCTGCTCCCTGCCACTGGGTCCATGATCACCTCTCACACCGCACCCGAGGCCTGGCCCTGCCCGTGCATTCAGCACGGTCATTTCAGGAAATGCAAATTCTCTCTCCTAGTACGTGCTCTGTGATGCTCACGAGCTGAAAAACCTTCCCGGCCTGCAATCATCTCCCAGTTCTTTGGGTTGTTAAGAGATCATCCATTTTATTTCTGTTTATTTTAAGCTATAGGTTGAGTACCCCTTATCCAAAATATTTGGAAGCAGAATTGTTTTGGATTCCAGATTTGTTTTCAGATTGGAATATTTGTGCATATGTAATGACCTACCATAGAGATGGAATCCAAGGCGAGACATGCAAGTCTTTTATGTTTCATGTACAATTTATACACGTAGCCTGAAGGTAACTTTACACTATTAAATAATTTTGTGCATAAAGCAAAGTTTTATGGTGTGGAATTTTCTACTTGTGGAGTCACATTGGTGCTCAAAAGGTTTGGGATTTTGGAGTTTGATTTTTTGGATTAGAGCTGCTCAGGTGTGCTGCCTTGTAACATCTCTTCTATTTTGTCATCTAATGCCATCATGTGTTTATGTTGCATTCATATTGGGTTTTAACTTTGGCTGTGTGTGAGCATGCACAATTTAATTAAATTCCATGTTCTGAGAAGCAAGGAAAAGAATCCTTCTTTATGTCCTTAAAAGAGTGCAAACTGCAGTGCACACAGAAGTGTCTTAAACAATTGCAGAAGGATAGAAATGAGAGTAAGGAAGGAAGAGGAGGAGGGAGGGAAAAGACAGAGGACGGGAGGGCATCACTGTTTCTGAAAACCGACTCTGTCATCCATCTACCTCACTTCCCTTTCTCTCTCTTTCTCTCTCTCTCTGTTTCTCTCTGTCTCTCTCTGTCTCTCCCATCTCTGGTGCTGGGGATTGAACCCAGGGCTTTGTGCATGGTAGGCAAATGCTCTACCACTCAGCTACACCCCCAAGGGCCTGTTTTAAAACAGGTGCTAAATATATGCTGACTTAAAATAGTGAGCTACCCAATCTTGCAAAAAGTGTCCTAAAGTTGCAAACCTAGTTCTTCTTCCCTCTAATTCTTGCCACCTCTCCACACACACAAAGCATCTGTTCAGGCTCTACTTCCAAAATGCAGATTTATAAGGAAACCGATTCAAACTGAAAGACAAAATCTTTATTTTAAAAAAGCATCATTAGTGTACAGATTGATCTTCTTTCACCCAACTCCAGAGCTAAGGAGCCCCAGCCTTCGTTTGACACCAATGCCGATCATGTAATCATGGATTTAGAAGTTGCCTGTCAGATTTCAAATCTGATAATAAGGCCTTTCCAAAATATGAGAGTTCAGAGTCAGACATCAATAACCGACCCTTCATGTTTTAGATTGAAATGCATGCATCTGTTTTGTAAGGAGAAAGCTCACCTAAGTAGAGGGATGTTTTAGTTCAGTGAATCAACA
>RJWM01051968.1:0-10254 GCA_004363535.1 Dasyprocta punctata | reverse complement strand
TAAAAACAAACTCAAGTTCCTAAAAACAATAAAAAACACATTCCACATGTATGGCTTTTAGAAATAGCAGGTGACTGGCCAAATGGAATCAGGGTCCTCACCCCCTTCTGTGGTGCCTCAAAATGTGCATTTATCAGCTGTGAATACTCAGTTCATTTAGTGAAGGGTGAGGTGCCATAGAACATGTGACACATGGAGAAGTTGATTAAGGAAAGTCTAAAGTAACATACATCATGTTAGATTATATGCTTTTAGTTATAATATCAGAATGAGACTGAATATGCATTATTACAATATTTATAAATAGCTAAAATTACACATACAAATAAACTTTGCACACTCAAAGGAAAATAATTGGGAAATTATTAGTATGTTAAAAATGTTACCAGGTTTAGAATTCCTGCATTTCTTCATTGAAATTTGGTATTTTCTATTTTTTTTTCCTAATGAACAAGCCTTCCTTCTATGGTCATGTAATACTTTATGTATAAAATGTTTAATGTTGAACATTGTATTGTTCTGTCCTTTATAGTCAGTTATTAAATAATTATGCCTCTAGAAATGTCTTCTCCATCACCCTAATCCAAAAATATGCCCAATCACTTGAATGTGAACATCAGTCTCTGCAAATCAATGTAGTTGTGTCAACTGAAGAAGTCAATAAATGAAATCCAGTAACAGTTTAGAGTACCTCATGAGAAGATGCAGCGATTTTGGCTTTCAGTGTGTGGCCTCTAATGGGATAGGCAAAGTCTTTTGTTTACAGAGTCCTTGACATTTTGCCCTTGAAATCAGGCACAAGAACCCGCCTAGGAAATTGTGCCAAAGAGGATCAAATCGGGCTGTATCTGAATGACCATTAAACGAGGCACCCTGAGACCACCAGGCTGGGGGAGAAGGTGCACATACTCTGTTCCTTCCTTCATTATTTTTAGAAGACACTTCCTGGTGATGTTTCCATTTGACAAGATCCTGAAAAAAATGTCTAGCATGATAGAATAAAACTCATTGAAATATAAATGCATTAAAGCATAGAAACAAGTTATATCAAGAAAAACAAATATATTTCAGATTTAGCTACTTATATGGTTTTTATATTTTATTTCTCAGAGTACTCTGAGGTTGACTAGTTTCTATGCAGAGCAACTTGGAAGAAGTTTTACTTTTCAGCAACTTTGTAAGGCAGTATCATTTTTTCACATTGGAGGAGATTAGATCTTACAAAATAAAATGGATATTTTGTCATAAAAATGTATATTCACATAATCTTTATGTGTTACATAAGTAATAAGATTTGTGAAACAGCAATGTAGAATTGGTGATATCAAAATCTCTAAGCAATGTTCATGTTTTGAAAATATAATATTTTCAGAATATTTTTAATGGTCAAATTAGGAAAAAAGAAAAATTTTTAATCGAAAGTCCATGCTGTCTCTCTCTCCCATGTCCCAAACCCCACAAAATAGGGAGAAATTTTGGTTGGAAGGAAAGTGTTTATGAATAGTCCCAAAATAAATAAAAGGATCTCTATGCCTCAAATCTCTATTACCCTGTGAAATTTGTGGCAAGGACTTTATGTTCAGGTCACCCCCATTTCCCTCCCTCTCTTGTACAAATTAAACCAAACCTCAGTTCATGATGCCAGGATCTGCACGTGCATTTTAGTAGGATACAATATTTTTCCAATGCAGTATTATTTCTAGGTCTGATCATCTGAGCTGAGGTCAGGAGTGATCACATCGAGCTCTCAGTGGGAGAAATTTGGAAAGTAACCTGTAATTTAAAAATTCCAATGCTTAAAAATTCATTTTACCTTCACAGCAGTAATATCTTCAGGAATAGTAACATGCACCTAAATTCCCTTCGAAGTACAAATTATGGTCATTAGCATCCAGTGACTTTGGGAACTAAGGGACAGTAGAAGGTTTTGCAACTATTTTATCAGCATTCACTATTGCATAGACTTTTTCAGATTTGATGAAACAAGTTAAACATATAACACAGAATTATAACCATGCTGTGTCATGTCAAAGTAGCTTAACGGAGTCACTTTTTTTTTTTTTTTTTTTTTTTTTGCGGCACCGAGAATCGAACTCACAGGCTCACACCTGCCAGACAGGCGCTTAAGCTGCTGAGCCAAACTCCCGGCCCTGGTTTTTTTGAGGCAGGGTTGCACTATGTAGCTCAGGCAGGCCTTGCGCTCGCGCTGTACGGAGTCACATTTTTAATGTGTTTTTGATCTGATTTCATGTAAGTGAACACCTGAGCTCACATTCTGGGCAAAAATATGTGCACAATCGTAACTATGTTGTGATATTTTCAAATGTATTAAATGAGTTAATATAGGAAACCATTTTTAATAGTATCAAGTTCACTTTAAATGAATAGTTTAATATTTTATAGTACCAGATCTAAATGTTGATTTATACCATATCTGTAAGTTACAGTTGAAATTATTTACACCTATTCAGTAAAATATTAATTGCTAAATATACTGAAATAAATACCATGATACTGGTGCTTTCATACAAATAAAACAATTTTGTAGCCATTAGGGTTTATGACAAGTTTAATTATTGAACAGTTAATGACAAAAAATAATATAAGTAGATGGAACTCCACCGATGTGCCTGACTTCATCCTCCTGGGGCTGGAGGATTCTGAAGAGACACGGCTGGTCCTTTTCCTGCTCTTCCTCCTGATCTACCTGGTCACGATGCTGGGGAATGCAGGGATGGTACTGACCATTCGTCTGGATCCCCAGCTTCACACCCCAATGTACTTTTTCCTCACTCACCTGTCATTTCTTGACCTCAGCTACTCAAGTGTCATCACCCCTAAAACCTTACAGAACTTACTGACTTCTGCCAAGAGCATCTCATTCCTGGGCTGCTTCACTCAGCTGTACTTTCTTATAGTCTTTACTGTTGCCAAATGCTTTCTTCTCTCCTCCATGGCCTATGATCACTATGTAGCAATCTGCTGCCCTCTGCACTATCCAGTCATTATGTCCACAAGACTGTGCCACATCCTGCTTGCTGGCTCCTGTATTATTAGCTTTGTGAATTTCACTGTGATTGTGATTTACATGAGCACACTGCACTTCTGCAATTCTCATGTCATCCATCGTTATTTCTGTGACATAGTCCCAGTTTTAGCACTGTCCTAAAATGCCACTTGTAAGTTTGTACTCATTATATTTATTTGTAGTGGATTCAATTTAGTATTGTGCCTTATAATATATGGATCCTATGTATCCACTCTCTCCACTATCCTGAAAATTAATTCTAATGCAAGAAAGAATAAAGCCTTCTCTACCTGAGACTCTCATGTCCTGGGAGTCACCATCTTTTACAGCACTACAATCTTTACTTACTTAAAACTGAAGGAGTCCTACTCCTTTGGAAAGGATCAAGTGGCTTCTGTGTTTTACACTATTGTAATCCCCATGCTGAATCTCTTTTATAATCTCAGAAACAAAAAAGTGAAAAGCGCTGTTTTAAGAATCATGCAGAAGAGAGAGGACTGTAGTTAGTATAGTACCGATCCTAAGTATTTATACTTGTCTTTCTTTTTTCTGTTTTTATTAATGGTTTGGGCCTTTATGAAAAACAGTTTTCTTTCTCTTCCAACGTTTCCTTTTATTTAACCAAACATGTTCTTGAATATTTCCAGACATATATTATTATAACCTCATTTTATGTTTGGCAACCATTAAGTATGTGTTACATTTATGGTGCAAATTCATGGATTTACAGAGTAGCAAAAGTGCAAAATGAGAAATTCTTGTCATTTAAGAAACTTTATCATGCATTATTCCATTTGGACTTTAATTTGTGTTTATTTCGCATCTAAAATTTGTACTTTTTTATGTTATTCCACTCATACTACAGAGAATTATGGCAGTGTGGTTCAGAGTGGCTGCTTCTGAATCAAATGTAATAAAATTTAGAGTCTAGATCTGCTTTCTTTTATCACAAACTCTCATTACTTCAATGAAATTTTATAACTCAGTTTTTCTCACAGCACAAGATACAGAAAAACTGCAGCAGTATCTATCTGATCAGAGGATGAAGGCAAAACTTTTAGAGCAACAAAAACTGCTGACCAATATCATAAGACCTGCGTTCCTGTCATATTTTAATGAATACTGAATATTTTGAAGAATTGTCCTTTATGATTTGCTAATTTCATTTGGTTAATTCAATTAACGTATATGCCACAATTAAAAGTAAACTAAAAGAAGCAGGAGTTTCCATGTTTGGATTCAGAATGAAGAATGAAGTCCAATTAAGTTACTGGAAAGTCATATGTCTTAACAATGGGGAAAATTTGGAAAATTAATAAAATTATTAAATGAAAGAGAAATACTGCAACAATTATTGATCTATTTTGCATGTTCTTCTAGATAAATGGTTGTGAATATATATCCATATATAATTTCTGATATTTCCCATAAAACCTTTATTCTTTCTGTAGTCACTTTAAAATTTAACTCCTAATCATCATTTTGTAACTGATAGCTTTAAGGTTCGCATTGTTAGAGGAGGTTGGGACCTTGTGGTTACTGAGGATGGCTGTGGTACATTTCAGGGGAGCTCTGGTCCTTAACTTTGAGCCTTGCTCCCTGGTTACAGTGTAGAACCCTCAGCCTACTGGCACAGATCCTTCGTTCAACAGGCATAGACTTTTTAAGTTCCACCATTGACTTTGGGGCCATCCCATCACAGATCCAAAAAACAAACTTCCATGAGACATTGTTGTGGTCTCTAGATCTTCAGTAGGACTCACGCCAGACATTGCCATGGGATTCAGACCCTCAGGTGGATTCTCTTGGTCCTTAGTGTGTGGGCAGATTTCCTTCACGGTTTCTTTTACATTTAACTCTTGGGGTAACTATCATAAAATAATACAGTAAATAATGTGTTCTGTCTTGTTCTCCTAGTAAACCCTGACTACAATGTAGGGTTCAAATTTTTCTTTCCAATTCTTTGTTTATTGCCAAAGATTGATTTCTTTAAACATAATTTATTAATATAATTTTTATATTTATTTATAATGTATTAATATAATTTTTCTCTTGTCTCTGATTATTAAAGTGATTGTAACTAAATTTTGCAATATTTGTTATATTTATGTATGTACTCAACACATTTGATCTTACTTGTTTTCATACTTACTCATAACCATTTCTTCATTCTGATCCTTCTAGAGTCCTCTGACCAGCTTGACAAATGGTTTCAAGTATTTGATTTAAAATATACTAGTTGACATTTTCTCAAAATTTTCCTGTCTAATATTTTCTTCATTTTAGACTCTTTGCTATTGCTCCATAATTACTGTATAGTTTAATCCATGCCATTTTTTTAACGTTCTTTCTGTTTAAGCAACTTCTACTTTTAGTTTCACAGTAATAATTTTTTTTATTTTTTATTTTTTTTGCAGCACCAGGGATCAAACTCACAGCCTTGCGCCTGCCAGACAGGCACTTACACCACTGAGCCAAACTCCCCGTCCTGGTGTTTTGAGGCAGGGTCACACTATGTAGCTCAGGCCGGCCTTGCGCTCGCGCTGTAGCCCAAGCAGGCCTCAAACTCACAACGCTCCTCCTACCTCAGACTCCCGAGTGCTGGGATTAAAGGCATGCACCACCACGCCCGGCTTTCACAGTAATTTCTTGATCTGCACTGACTGTAGTGATAACCTGGTTGGAAGGAATCCTGTGCATCTGGCTCTGATATCTCGAGTGAGTGCTGGGGTGGAGTAGGAGCACTAGAGTGTCCTCCAGGTGGTTGCTAGGTTCTTCTAGTCTGGAACAATGCATTGCACAAGAAAAGTAAAAATGGTAACAAAGTTTATTTGAAAAATTAAAAATGAATGATAAGCGAGAAAAGAGCTCTTTTGATCTTCAAAATGTAATACTTCCTCAACACCAGTCCAGTTCTAACTGATACTTGCACTTTGCTCAAATATTGCTTCATTTCCTTTGCACCTTCTTTCTTTTGCTCCATTTTCCTCCTTTTTCTCATTGCTTCTTTTTTTCCTTCTTTCTTATTTCCCTTATTCCTCCTTCATTATTTTTACTACTTTTTTTTTTTTTTTTGGCTGCATCCTATTGAAACAATTCTAAAACCTGTGGATGCAACACATCGTTAAGAATGGAAAGAATTGCAAATTCACTGGAAAACATTACTCCAAAGCTTTGTAAGTGCATTCTATATTCTGTTTCATTTTTCCCATGGAATATAATTCCAGCATTCAGGAGGCTGAGCCAGAAATACCTCAGTGAGTTCCAGAGCACTGGGCTACATAAGGGAGACCCTGTGTCAACAAGTAAAACAAAAGAAACAGAACAAAATTTTAAAAAATAAAGAAAATAAAGAGCTGTGTGGCACTGAGCAAAGTATTTAAAATTTTTGTATGTAGTTTCCTCATCTGTGATAAAAGCAAATTGTACAATACTTAGGTGAAGATGTTACCACAGAAAGTAGATACATAAATATACGTAAAGTATTAGCATAGTTGTCATACAGCTAAGTTTCATATGAATGTGTGTTATTCCTCTTGGATTGGAAAAATAGTCCCTTATTCATTCTATGGTTTCAGTCAGGGAAAATGTAACAGGCAAAGACAGTTAAAGTAGAATGAGCATGAAAACTTATTTTGTAAAATTTTAGGTAATGCAGGGCTGGAAAGTGGCAGACAAAAAGTGACGCTCACAAAATACCCCAGGATATTAAAAAAAAAAATCAGACTGTGTTCATCATGCAAAATAAGTATAGCTGTTTTGGGGAGCTGGTTTATGTACCCACTGCATCTTGATCATTTTTATTTCCTCTTATTCTCCTACCCTATTATCTCTCCCCTTCCTCATCAGCAATAGGCTACTTCCCTCTTTCTCTTTCTCCTTCATTTTGATTTCTAATCTATTTACATATGGGCTTATCCTATAAATTGAATCATGCTATTCAGGATATTTGTTCAAAACAACAGATACCTGACTGTACAGATAGAGGAACCACAGAAAATTGCTCCATTGTAGTCTAAGTGAACCAGGAACCACGCTGTACCCAGGCCTATTGGTATTGAAAAGCTAAGCAACAGAATTAATGCTCACAGGCACCAAGGGAATGGCTGCCCTGTGAAGGAGCGAACTTTCTTCTTTTCACGCAGTTAGAGCAAGACCTCAGCACCCTCTCAGGAGGGTTCACCTGGTTTCCTACCAGACACACAGCCTGAGCAGAAGGCAACACGAGTTGAGCCAAGAGAAAGGGGCAACAGTGATAATTTTCTCTCCTCTATTCCTGTCTGACACAGTGCTGGGTCAGGAGCTACCTTCAAAGCCTCCACTTCCTCTGCCTCTGCACAACAAGCAGGAAAAGGACAGTGAAGAAAGCCCCTGATGCCCCAGCCCCTCCACTCTGCTCACAGGCAAGCAGAGAGACACCGGGTGTCCAAGCATCCGGGAGCAAGGCTGGGAACTAAAGGCAACTGGGCCATGGTCAGGTCACACACACAGAATAGGAGACACTGCATTTCCTGTCACCCTCCTTCCCAACAACAGAGAAAAGTGAGGGGCAGGTGAGGTCCATCTCACCCCTGGCAAATCTGGCTGAGGACTGAGGTCACCATGGAGGGGCAGAGCTCATTCTAACGGCTGCCGGAGATGGCTCCTCCCACCTGGACAGAGACCAGAAGGAGAAAGGGGGAAAGCAGACATGATTTTCGGGTTTGTCCTTTTATCAGGCCTTGACACACAGCAAAATTGTAGAGGGAATTCTGGTCTTCAGCATAGATGACCCACAGGGGAAATAATTCCTCTGTGTGTTTGTGTTCGTGTTTCTGTGTGTGTATGAGGTTTATAAACATTTAAGTTACTGCTTTTGCTGATGCAGAGTGTTACCTTGTTAAGCTCGCTCACTGCCAGAGTATTACACATGGCTCTCTAATCTTCTTTCAGAAAAAAGATCTGCTAGTTCTTTAACTGGATTCCCTTTGCCCATATTATTCTCTCTTCATTTATATTCTCCCACCTTCCCTTCCTTATTCCGCCTCTTCCTGTACCTCTTGAGTGTCCCCTCCTCCCCTCTTTGATTCTTATTAAGGTCTCCTCCCCACCATCCTGTCCTACCCTATTACTCTCCCTTCCTGATCCTAAATTAGCAGGAAAGTTGGAGAATTTTTCAAACAAAGTAGAAATTATAGCCGGGCGTGGTGGCGCACGCCTTTAATCCCAGCACTCGGGAGGCTGAGGTAGGCGGAGCGTTGTGAGTTCGAGGCTGGCTTGGGCTACAACGCGAGCACAAGGCCGGCCTGAGCTACATAGTGCGACCCTGCCTCAAAAAACTAGGGCCGGGAGTTTGGCTCAGTGCCTTAAGTGCCTGCCCTGGCAGGCGCGAGGTTGTGAGTTCAATCCCCGGTGCCGCAAAAAAAAAAAAAAAAAAAAAAAAAAAGTAGAAATTATATGCTGTTGCATGATTTCTTCCTTGAATATTGACATTACTGACAATTATTCTGTCTTCATAAAACAGTGGTAAGAATTTGACCTCACAGAAAATTTGAGTAACAAGAACCTAAGACTAACTCTAAAGCTAACCCTTAATAAAATATTGTTTTTGTATTTTATTTAATTTCTTGCTACTCTTTTCAAGAAATCTTATATAACTGTATACAACAAAGCAAGTATTTTCCCACTGAGCATTCCAAAGTTTATGTTCGTATCCTGGCTGGTTATGTTTTTCTCCTTATTTTTCTTTTACAAAAAAAGAATCAAGCTGGGCGTAGTGGCACATGCCTTTAATCCCAGCACTCGGGGGAGGCTGAGGTAGGCGGAGCGTTGTGAGTTCGAGGCCTGCTTGAGCTACAATGCGAGCGCAAGGCCAGCCTGAGCTACATAGTGCGACCCTGCCTCAAAAAACCAGGGCTGGGAGTTTGGCTCAGTGGCTTAAGCGCCTGCCCTGGCAGGCGAGAGGTTGTGAGTTCAATCCCCGGTACTGCAAAAAAAAAAAAAAACAAACAAACAAACAAAAAAAAAATCAGGAGCACTAAAACAATAATGAATTACATAAATATAATCTGAACATGAAGTCAGTCACACAGACAAACCAGAATGAAGATTCTGACTCATTGCTGTCAGGTCTGAGAATTTTTATTCTTCAGATGTCAACACTTAGCTCCTTAGTAAAGGCTGGGGAACCATTTAAAGCATAATATGCAAGGGGGTTGCTATTTTACAGCTAACACCACAGGTCACAGCAGAGTATATTTAGTCATACAGTTAGGATAAGATACTGAACACATGGTATTATAATTATTATGCAAACCTAAAAGTACACTCCAAATTAATTTTTTGTCACAAAAAGAATAGACCAGAGGAAAATACTATATTGAAACAAAACGCTAACAAGTTTTGTATTGCTTTAGTCTTTAAATTTCAATGTTTTCTACTTTTTGTGATGTGTACTCATTATCTCTATAGCCAAGTCATACATTTAAGTATTAAACATTTCCAAGTGAAAATATTATTGTTCCATTCTTCATGATGTTTTGTGGTAAAGTATGACTCCAGAAACTTCTCCAACTTCCTAGTCAAAAAACAATCCTAATTAATCACTTGAATGTATATATTAATCTCAGCAAGCTTATGTACCTATGTATCCATATAAAACATAAATAAATGAAGTTCAGGAAAAACTTTGGTTTGAATATCCCAAGAGAGAATGAAACATTTATGCTCTAAATGTCAAATTCGAAGGAAAAAGACAAAAATCTTGTGTTTACTAAATCCTTGAAATTTTGCCCTTGGAATCCAGCCAATATACCTCACTTGGAAATCGCTCCCCCAGGATGAGCAAACGCTGCAGGACTCTGAACGCGCATTATATGAGGCGCCCTGGAATTACCAGACGCAGAGGAACCACGCACACGGGTCTGTTTCCATTCACAGTTCCACCTCGGATTCTTTTCAGAGGAAACTTCCTGGTGAAGCTTTTATTTGATCAAGACTTGAAAAAAATTTCTAAAGCAATACAGCTTTCCTCAGAAAAAAAGAATGAATGCAGTACCTCTAGAAAAACAAACAGGTTACAGTGATTTTCAGCTCAGTTTCATACTCTTCATATTTTACTTCTGAAAATAGTTTGTTGTTGACAAATTTCTAAATAGGTAATCTTGGAAGACCATTTTTCCAGCAACTTTGGTGCACAGTAAGTATCGTCCTGAAAATTGAAGGGAATTATACTAGATAAAATAAAA
>RJWM01051967.1:0-10258 GCA_004363535.1 Dasyprocta punctata | reverse complement strand
CCTGATTTCTAACTTTCTGAACCTTTTAGAATCATTTAAACACTCCTGTTAAGAGCTCTACATAGCAAATTCTAGAAGTAGATCTGTAAAGGCCTTTTTTTTTTCAGGCTTCTCTAACACTGATAACACAGCCACTCATGAGAACTAACCTAGAAGTTTCCTCAGCTTCTGTACTCACAAACCTAGTCCAATTCGGAAGAACTTGAGGATATGAGGGTGATCTGGCTGTGACATCTGTCACCCCACTGATCGCCCGGGTTGAGTCCACTGATCTGGTTGGCTAGGCATGTGTTGCCTTCCTCCCTCAATGTGACCCACACAAATATAGCTGTTACTTTACATTCACTTTCTACATCTAGCCATTCTCTCTATGCTCATGATAAGCAACAGAATTCTAAAGTCCAAGCCGGGTGTGGTGGCACACGCCTATAATCCCAGCACTCGGGAGGCTGAGGTAGGAGGAGCGTTGTGAGTTTGAGGCCAGTTTGAGCTACAACGTGAGTGCAAGGCCGGCCTGAGCTACATAGTGCGACCTCTGCCTCAAAAAACTGGGACCGGGAGTTTGGCTCAGTGGCCTAAGCATCTGCCTGGCAGGTGTGAGGTTATGAGTTCGATCCCCGGTGCCGCAAAAAAAAAAAAAAAAAAAAAAAAAAAAAAAAAAAAAAAAAAAAAAAAAAAAAAAAAAAAAAAAAAAAAAAAAAAAAAAAAAAAAAAAAAAAAAAAAACAGAATTCTAAAGGCCAAACTCACCACGATCAAAAAGTAATGAAAATGAAAAAAAATCCAGACTTTGGAACTTACCAGAGCAAAACTTTACAATATGGACATTATCAAGAGTTACAGTGGGTGAGGTAGAAGGAGTGTTGTGAGTTCGAGGCCGGCTTGGGCTACAACGCGAGCTCAAGGCTGGCCTGAGCTACATAGTGCGACCCTGCCTCAAAAAACCAGGGCTGGGAGTTTGGCTCAGTGGCTTAAGCGCCTGCCCTGGCAGGTGTGAGGTTGTGAGTTCAATCCCCGGTGCGCAAAAAAAAAAAAAAAAAAAAAAAAGAGTTACAGTGGGAAACCAGCTCCTCCAAGTGATCTAACCACACCAGGCACCCCCAGGTTCTCTGGCAAAGTAGGCCTGTCACTGCCTGTTGCCTGGCCCTGCATTCCCTCTACCAACGCCCATGTGGGTGGGTCCAGGTCTCCTCCCTCAGGGTCTTCCACTTGCATCCCAAACTCCCACCAAAGCCCCTGAGGCATTCTGTGAGTTCACCTCCACCTCCCCCCCTCCGATTCCTTAATAAACGATCTCTGCTGATGGCCTACTTGGTTGCAGCCCTATTTTTTTATGCTCAATTTTGACTAACACACTTATTACCCAGAGAGCTTTCAAGTTAGATGCATTGCTCAAACACACACAGCTCTTCTAACTGGCTGGCTCACAGCCTCCTGCTGCTTCACTAGCAGACTGCCTAGGGCAGAATTAGGCCCAAGTTAGTAATTTTCTATCTCCATTTGGTGGCATATAATCTCATAGAGATCCTCACTGAGATTATGAAGTACAACCTCTCATTTTACAAAGGAATGTGGTGACCTAACTTGGCCAGATAGTGAGATAGTTAACTAATGATCTTGCAAGACTCCTTCGTCACCAATTCCTCTTGACCCTCCCTGGAATAAAAGATGTAACTTTTGTTAGATCCCATAGGACAGCAATCATTTTCAGGTGTGTAATTCAACACCCCTCACACGCCCCACAGTGGACAACTCCTGAAGAGAGGCAGGGAAATCTATTCACTAGCAAAGAACACACTGTGCACTGGCATAAGTTAAAAACCAAAACTACGGATAAAAAGATGCCATGTTGACTATATGAATAACATTTTCACAGGGATGCCTAAAAGGTAATCCAACTGTTTTTGGCTCCTCCTCTCCATTAACCATTCCCAAATTTCACCTAACAATTAAAATTGTCCCCAGGATGAATCAGTTTGTATTTTGAAAGGCCTGGTCTTAGGCACGACAAACACCAGAAACAAAATCGCCCACCGGGGATGTAGCTGAGTGGTACAGCACTTATCCAGCACTGTGAGACCCCGGATTTTAACATCAGAGTTGCAAAAAAAATTTTTTTTCTTTTTTTTTTCATCATTTATTTCTTGATTTCCAAGGTAAAATACATGCATAATTCTTACCCGCTGGGGCTAAATTTAAGGAAGAATGTTATACTCCATAAGAATGGCTTCTTGATTTGGTTTTGGTAAATACTCATGTGTGGTCAACTGTATATAATGCTATAAAGAACTCATCAACTAGCTGGGCGTGGTGGCGCACGCCTTTAATCCCAGCACTCAGGAGGCTGAGGTAGGAGGAGCATTGTGAGTTCGAAGCTGGCTTGGGCTACAATGCGAGTGCAAAGCTGGCCTGAGCTACATAGTGCGACCCTGCCTCAAAAAACCAGGGCCGGGAGTTTGGCTCAGTGGCTTAAGTGCCTGCCCTGGCAGGTGTGAGGTTGTGAGTTCAATCCCTGGTGCCCGCAAAAAAAAAAAACAAAACAAAAAAAAAAAAACTCATCAACTTTCACCCCAGTGCATCTAAGTCTCCTCAGAGAACCTCTTTTACACACATACTTCTGTGCTGGGTGTGTAGCTGTATTGTTCATTAAATGAACACCTGGCTTCTGTTCTTGAGTACCTCTGGCAAACAACTGTGTTCTAAAATGAAGAGAAGAACCTAATCTTATGATTGGGATTATACTGCAAGCTTCGAGAAGACTGAGGAGCCCCCACTACCTTTTTCACCAGCACCTCTGTATCCGCACACCACAGGTTGCTCAAAAAGTGTGACCGATTGGAATAATGCCAAAACTAAATCTGTTTCAACACTCCTGAATAGTTCTCAAATTGCTGTGGCTTTTGCCTTAAAATAAAAAATGGATAGTCTACTAACAATGAGTTGATCACTCCATCATCTTTCAAATGAATATGGCTCTAAGACAGGACCACTTTCCCCAGCTTACTTTTAAAATATGGAAGGAGGATCCTATCCTAAATAGGAAAATGACATTTCACCCACAGAACTACAGACACAGTTGAAATATGAACCCTGGAGTTACACAGACTGCTCCGCAGCAGGGCTTCTCAGCCACAACAATAGCCACGTTTGGGGCCAATTTCTTTTTGGGTGGGTGGGGGATGTCCTGTAGGTTATTCCTGACTTCTACCAAGCACATGATAGCAGCAGTCCCTCTCTGGCCACACCTGTGAATCAAAAATGCCCCCAGACATTGTCAGACGTCCCGGGGGGAGGGGAGGAGTTAAAATTACTCTAAAATCACAGACCTGCTTTGAAAATCAGCTCTGCCCCGCCCTGTTACTTTTGTAGCTTTGAGAGATTTAGCGTTCCTGGGCCTCAGCAAATTCATCTTTAAAATGGAAATATTGCTTTAGAAATACTATGGAAATGAAAGGGAATGATGAGTGTACAGGATTTACATGGATATGATATCCAGGGCCAGAGCAAGTATCAAATAAATAATCAGAAATATGGCAAGGCTTAAAAAATTAAGTTCTATAACCAAAGGAACTTTTATTATCTTCAGGCTTCCAGAGTAGCCTAGATGGAAGTGGTTGAGACAGAAAAGAGTGAGGAGAGGGGAGGAGAAAGGAGGAGAGGGGAGAAAAGAAGGGAGGGAAGGGGAAGGGAGAAGGGAGGGGAAGGGAGAGGAGAAGGGAGAGGAGAGAAGGGAGGGGAGGGGAGAAAGGCTGGAAAATTGGGACTAGCACCAAATATTTTTCTCTAGTCTCCAAGAACCTGGATGTAACCTCCCAAATACATAATAAACCAAAACTACCTCCAAATCACAAGTCTCCAAAATAAATGTCTCCAAACCAGAATTTTTTTATTATAAGAGAAATTTACTATAATGTACAGGAAAAGACTGAAAGCACCAGAGTGCCATGCCACTGTTAGATCTAGGACTTTTAAAAAGATATTGAGAGTTCAAGTTAGTGATGCTAACTTAAACATAAACTTCCAGAAAAGAGACTAAAAGCAAGCTTCTTAAAAGTTCCTAAGTGAATAGTTCTGGATGTCTTTCAGCTCTAGCTTTGCTCCACTGGGCAGCTTTTGAGATTACAGGCCATGTAGGGATTTTCCATTACTATTGTGCCAGAGACAAACACGTAAAAAACAGAACAAAAAAACAATCCAATTCTGTTCACTGATTTTATAGGGACGCTGAAATCCTATGAAAAGATTATAGTCACGTGCCAATTTGGAAACTTGAAGAAAAGTTACTCCTCAAAAGAACTGCGGTCACGGGATGTGTCATTAAAAAAAAAAAAGAAAGAAAGAAAGACAGACACAATACTTCCACCAACCATTACCATTTGGTCAGCACTTCACATTCTCCTCTTGCCAGTTTACTAACTTGGAAGAAAGAAAGGAATGCAACTCTGAAACGTTGGTCAGTCTGAATCAGACAATGGCCCAGAGGGCCTGCAGCCCCTAGCAGTGGCTCTGCATTCCAAGCTCGTCACCTGCGCCCTGGAAAGACTCAGGTAAGCAAAGCTTCGACTGGGTAGGTCGTCAGAGGTCGCCGAAATTAAACAGTGCGAGCGCTTTTGCTTTCCCTGCATTAGTCATTCGGGCGCAGGGTGGGGGTGTTGATGGCCCCGTGGGGTTAGGGAAAGACTGGTGACTACGTGCGTACTCAGGTGACTGCGTGCATTCGTCCGTGTGTGCTTCTCCCTCCCAACCCGTTGTCTCCAGTGTTTGGGGTTCTGTTCTCTGTCCCACCGCGCGCGCGCGCGCGCGCGCGTGTGTGTGTGTGTGCGTGCATGCACGCGCGCTCGATGTGTGTGTGTGTGTGTCCCTCTCTCCGGGTGTGCAAAACCGTCTTTCCTCCTGCGTCAGTTAGTATGAGACCGGGGGACAACGAGCTGGCCCCCCTCCCGGAGCGGGCTTGTGACCCACGCGTCCCGCGCCCCAGCTGCCCAGGGCCAGCGCGCCGCCTTCCCCAAGCCCCAGCCAGCGCCCCCCGGCCCCGCGGGGTATCCCCAGCCCCGCTCACCTAGCGGCCACACGGAGGACGCCTGAGAGCACCGCTCCGGTTCTCCGGGCTGCGGTGAAGACGCAGAGGGGGTCCAGGAGCAGGCGGGCAGGATGGGGAGGGGGTGACGCTAGTCCACTCCAGCTCCAGCTACTCCCGTCCCGGGCGGAGGGAACAACATGGCGACCAGACGGGGCGGGACCCGAGGAGGAGGCGGGTCTTTAAGGGGCGGAACTTGAGAAGGGGGCGGGAAGACAAGGGAGAGGAAAGTAGCGGCGAACAAGGGCCCTGGGGAAAGCGGGGCTCGTAGGAGGCGGGGCCTGGAGATCGAGGGTCAGTCGCCCTCTCCCACTGTCTTTGCTAAATCGCAATTTTCCTTCTTTAGGCTGCTTCTCATGCCCTCCTGCCGATGTTCTGGTGACAGCGCGCATGAAATACAGTAATAGTTATTTTTAAAATTTATTTAAAGTGGAAATAGATCTCATTAGCACAATCACAGGATGTTATTATGTTGCTAAAAACAAGTGTGCAAACGCACCGAGAGAATAAGCAGGTAGGCGAAAAATGAATACAGTTGTGATCGTGTAGAATAACATGAATTTTCATAATTACGTTTTTAATTTTTTTCTGTTAATCACGTTAACACTACATAAGATGGTCAAAATGACTACATTACTAAATGCATTAACTACTGAAAGAGAACAGTTGATACTCATATGATTGGATCAATTTTGCATGTTTGTATCTATCTGAGCAACCCCTTTGAAGGTAACAATATACAATGTTGCAACCACTGTCAAACTCCAATTATCTCATTTTGTAATACTATAATGTTACAGTATCGAATTTGTTTGTTGGTCCCTTTAGTTTTTTGTTTCTCTTTTCTGTGACCATTGTTTTATTTTCTATTGGCTTTATTCTGAACAATTTTGTTTGATTATACTAGGCCTGATGATATGGGCAGTTATTTTAAAGACAGCAAGAGGTATTGCAAGGGGAAAGGAGGAGAGAAGGAAGGGAAAAGGAAAAAGACATAAATTTTTAAAAAGGTGTACATAAGATAGTTAAAATGACTATATTACTAAATGCATTAACTATTGAAAAAGAACAGTTAATACTCAAATGATTTGATCAATTTTGCATGTCTATATCTGTTAATCTGAACAACCCCTTTGAAGGCAATGATACACAATATTACAACTACTGTCAAGTTCGAACCATCTCATTTTGTAAACCTATAATGTTATTGTATCGGATTTGTTGTTGTTGTTTGTCTCTTTTGCTTTTTGTTTCTCTTTTCTTTGTCCATTTTCTCTTAAATAAAAAAAATCACGTTAACATACTGCCTTTGTCATCTCTAAATATAAAACAGTAGTGGCCACGTTGGTATTGGAGGAGCTGTAATTCTTGGTTTCATATGTGGAGTTGTGCGCATGGGAGATAACAAGTCCCTGAAGACAGGAGGGAACCTTTGTGACCTCTCAATATATTTTGTGTGGTGGATTGAGTTTCTTTTCCAAAAGAAGGACCTCACTTATCATGATTTTGGGGCCCACAATAATGTACATAATCTCTGACTCTTTGGGGAGTCATTTTCACATAATAACTCTGCCTTTAGCACTAGAAAGTTTAGGCCTAAGAAAGTTTCTCACAGATACAAAAGAATAATTGTGAAAATGAGGCATATAATATTGAGTTCTAGTTTGAGCATAAATGGATTTTTCTTACAAAAAATATAAAACTTTTTAGCTACACAGACTATTTCTCTAAAGAATCATGAGTAAAGGTTTATAAAATACAAATCTTGAAAAATAGGGAAGAGGAAAATATATTCATTATCTTCTTTTAAAACACATAATAATTAAAACTACAGAATAAATCCTATGTAAACATTAAATTTTCCAGTAGAAAAAAATTTAATATCATACGTTCAATCCACAGAGTCATTAGGGAAATGTCACCTGAATATCCTGTCGTAATTGTCAAGGAATGATGAAATAGGAATTTATTGGTGCAACTGCTAATCCCTAATGCTAACCAGCTGTTCACAAGTTTGCTTGTGGAATTATTGTATCTTGACTTAAAGTGAACCTTGAGACATCAAAGAGCTTTCAAAATGTTTTAAGAAGGTCCTACAGGTGAGGACTCCTAGGCTGTCCCCAAATGTAAGAAGGCACTCAAACATTATCTGAGTGTAGTTTCTAGTTAACACCTGAAAAAAATGATACTTGGATACTGGTCAGGTGACATTTAAGAATGCTAGTGTGCTCTGGTCTCTTCCACTATTCATTTTTTTCCCTATTTTTCCTACAAGAGTAGGTGTGTCAAAGTGTGGCCCTATGCTGGCACGAGTTGGGTAAATCATCTCTGTCTTCCTTCATAAACTTATTGGTGAAAACATTCAAGAATTGACCTAGTTTGACTCCTTTCATCTAATTAGGATTTCCATTTGCAGTCTGTAAATACCAATGCATCATTCCTGGAAGAGCGGTCAGTTGTTAAATATTAACGATCCCTTTCTTTAAATGGCACCTACAATGAGCACTGGAACTTAGCACCACTTTACAAACTTGAGTCAAAGGAAACATGGCTGCCATCTCCAGTGACATGCTACAAGTGAGTGGGTCCCAGACTTAGGCAAGTAATAAGGAGCTGAACTTGGTGACATACACCTATATTCCTAGCTACTCAGGAGTGTGGGCCAGAAGGACCACAGGAGCCCAAGAGCTGGAGACCAGCCTGTGCAACATAGCAAAACTCTGCCTCTAAACAAACAAACAAATAAATATTAAATTTCAATTAATTATACTCTTCACATACAAAGAAAAACAGAACTCAATGGCAGGCAACTTGACCATTAAATGTCATATTTAAATAATAAAAAACATGATGTGTTTTTCTGTCGTTGACCAGGTGTATAAAAAAAACCAATCTATTTGTATATAGTTTTTTTTCTTTTTTGTACTGGGATCGAACTCACAACCTTGCACCTGCCAGGCAAGCGCATATGCCACTGAGCTAAATCCCCGGCATATTTCTTCTTCTTCTTCTTCTTCTTCTTTTTTTTTTTTGTATGTACTTTAAAACAGGAAAAAGAATGTCTACTGCAACTACTTTCTTCAACATTGCATAGGAACTCCTAGCACACGGAAGTAAAAGCCAAAATATAAAAGACTTGCAAAAGGAGAAACAAAGCTATACTAAACACAGATGATATGATTAGAAAATCCAAATCATTACAGAAATTTTCTTATCAAAAGAGCTTAATAGATAACTATATAACCGGGTGTGTTGATGCACACCTGTAATCCCAGCACTCGGGAGGTTGAGACAGGATTACTGCAAGTTTGAGGCCAGCCTGGACTACAGAGTTCAGTGCCAACCTAAACTACATAGTGAGACTCTTGTCTCAAAAAAAAAGTGACTAGATATAGCTGGGCTTGGTGGCACGTGCCTGGACTCATAGCACTCGGGAGGCTGAGACAGGAGTATTGCCATGTGTTCAAGACCAGCCTGGGCTACATAATAAATTTAAGGCCAACCTGCACTACATACTGAGTCCCTGTCTCAAAAAGACAAAAAAAAGCAGCTAGATATAAAATGGTTAACAAAAATCAATTCCATTTATACATCTAACAAACATAGAAAATATAAACTTTAAAAAGATATCAATTTCAATAACAAAATTATAAATACAAATAAATCTAACATGAAAATGTGAATTCATGGAGCAAATTAGGTGCCATGCCTTAGTAGCCTAGAACTGTACTGTCCAATATAGTAGCCACTAGATACATGTGGCTTTTTAAATTTGAGTGTAAACCAATTAAGATTAAATAGCTTTCAAAATTCAGTTCCTTATCACATTAACGTCTTTTCCAGTGCTCAGTAAGCACATATGACTAGTGACTACCTCTAGGAGAATAAAGACATAAAACATATCCATCATCATAGAAAATTCTTTTTTTTTAAATACACTACAGTAACATTGCAAAGATTTACAAAATTGGATGACAGAAACTTAACAATGCTTGCAATATTGCGCATCGTTATCTTTAAAATGGTTACTTACATTAACAGATATAGACATGTAAAATTAATCTAATCATATGAGCATTAACTGTTCTTTCTCAACAACGAATAGATTCAACAGTATGTTCATTCTAGTTATCTTACATATACATATATACAGGTTTATATCTTTTCCTCTTCCCTTTTCTCTTTCCGCCTTTTCACTTATCATAGAAAATTCTGTTAGGCTTCACTGGGCTAAAATATGCCTGTCCTTCACATAAATTTTCAATTAAAATGCAATCTTTTATAACATACTGTTTATGTATGCTATACATGCTTCAGGGAAGAATGACTTAGAAAAGCAGGAGTTGTAAAGCTTGCTTATCTTCTAAGAGTTTGTAGGGAATATTTATCTTTTGGGGAGTAGGATCTGCTCAGCCTCTGAAGCCCTTTCTGATTATTTCATGAGTCTTCTTATAATAAAAGCCCCAAAATATAGATACTTACTCTTCCAGAAGGCCGACAGCAAGGATGCAGGCATGAGACCCAAGACTAGCCAGTCAGATACTGTCTTTGAAGATCGGAGCCTTCAGCAACAACAGAGAGATGTCAAAATGGCTCAGAGTTCATTGTAACATAGGTAGTGGTGGCCTCTAGTCTCTAGTATGCCTAACAGTGACAGTGACATCATAATGAGACTATTCCTTCAGACTCCAGTTGCAAAATTCTTATTGGTTCTACACTCAATACTCCAGCCTTGCCTTTGTAAAAGCTACACAGTATCTCCCCCAGTAAATTCCTTTTCTAAATTAGGAGTCCATCTTTATTAGCAAGCCAAAACCCTGAATGATACAAGATTAGAATGTACAGTGTCTTACAGATTAGCTAGTCCAGGTTACTGTGACTCATAATGTAAATGCAAGCATCTGTCAGTTTAGGATAAACTACATTGTTGTTTTTTTTAAAAAAATGAGTCCCTAAAATCTCAATGGCTTAAAAAACCAAAGATGAGCCGGGCGTGGTGGCGCACGCCTTTAATCCCAGCACTCGGGAGGCTGAGGTAGGCGGAGCGTTGTGAGTTCGAGGCCGGCTTGGGCTACAACGCGAGTGCAAGGCCGGCCTGAGCTACATAGTGCGACCCTGCCTCAAAAAACCAGGGCCGGGAGTTTGGCTCAGTGCCTTAAGCGCCTGCCCTGGCAGGCGCAAG
>RJWM01051966.1:0-10294 GCA_004363535.1 Dasyprocta punctata | reverse complement strand
CTAGTCTTTTAATATTCTCACTTTCCTCATAACACCTTTTGCTTAAGTAAAACTAACATCTGAAACCAACACTTCCATACCCAAAGTGTCACACATTAGGATATACTCATAATTTCTGATAGATATTCATAGAAACACAGATCACGGAGACATATGCTGCATACCCATACACATGTGCAACACACAACTCACACAGTAGGTAGTTAAACTGTGGTGCAGAGACAGTCTAACTAGCAACTGCACAAGTCTCTGGATAAAACCAAACTCTCTTCCATAATTCATCAGTGGGGAAGGTTAGCTAAACTAATACTCACACCCTCATAACTCTCTCCCTTTAAGTGATACTTCTTGAAGTTTATATCCATAGAATACTTTTTCTACAATCATCTTTTGACTATTGGGCTGTACTAATCTCTTTTTCAGATATCAGAATATTAGTGATTTGACAAAAAATGTTAGTTTTATTTGTTCCTTTTAGCAAATCAGAAAAAAGCTTGAATTTTCAAAAGAAAATATAGTAAATATATAGGGAGAACAAATCAAATGAATAACGTACACAGGCTTAGGGAAAAAAAGTGTTTTTGTTTTGGTAATATTTAAGCAGAACACCAGGACAAAAACCTTCATTCTATTTCCCAGGAATGTTACACTACCAGCTAAAATGGCTGGAGCCACTTTGCAGGCAATTTACCTGGTTTCCGGTCTTTCTGTCTCCCTGGCTTTCTCCCTGGGCACAGAGTGGTCATTTCTGCAGGGAGCTGGTCAATTGCCCAAGTTGTTTCCTTCATAATAACTGCAAAAAGAAAACATTCTAAACCGGCTGCTGACCTAGGATGCTCCTGCTCAGCGCCAGTTTCCCTGTGATTGGCAAGTCCCTAGCCTACATAAAGGGAGTCACAGACATCTGGTAATAAGAGGATAATTCTCTACAGTTTTACAAGTGGTAGGAGGGGGGTGGGCCATAACTGGGCAGTTGACTTTGACTCTATATCTCAGCTTCCCAGTTACAGGAAAGTGACATTTTTCAATTCAGCAGCAATAACAAGGTCCTGGGGAACTGATATAACCAAATTAAATTCATGAGAGGCTAATTTGTAAGCCTTAATGGCAGATGCATAATTTTAGCTGAGAAAAATAGCTATGTGATCAAAATGACCATGCTACCACACTGTTCTCATCAGCAATACATTCTAAAGTCATCACCGAAAATGACAAGTTTTTCTCCATGTCCTTGCATTTTCTGGATGTACACTGTCTGAAGCTTGTGACTTTCACACACTGACAAAAATCAATATATTCTTAATACTCCAAGACATTCATTATATGAAAGCAATAATTATAATGCATGGCCAGATCTGTGAGATTTCTATTTTATTTCTAAGTAATTTAACACATTATGAGGTCTGTAATTGTTTTTAAGGAAAATGTACATAACTGATTTGACTTTTTTTAAACTAACAGTATCATAGAAAAGATTTTTACTGATTTCACTATTACAAATTTAATCCCAGCTGCTGGTTAGTATAAAAGGATAGAAAACTTTGTCAATTTTCCAACTAATTATCTCAGCATATAACAGCCAAATCAAATAATCCCAGTCCCTAGTGAGTATTTTTAACTGAACTGCCATGCAGATTCAATACAATTTTCTAGGATATAAGCATTGCTATATTTATTTCATTAATTCATTAATGAGTATATATCCAAATTGTTCAGTCTGAGATCCTAGAATAATGAAAATAAAAAAAAATCATAAGAGTTAACATTTATTGACTGCTTAAAATGAGTCAGGCAGTGAGATAAATGCTTTCTGTGAATTCTCATTTAATTTTACAATGCGCCTATGAAAGCTTTGGTGTACCTGGCCAAAATGGAGTCTTCAGTTCCCAAATATCTCTTAAAATTTATCTGTGTAAACAGCTTGGTAAATATATTACTCACATAACATTTCCTGTGTGGAAAATGTGAGTTCTTTGGATTTAGTGATTTACTTTCTCTCAAAAGCAAATGAATTTCTCTTTAGTCATTCTTTTTGGACATTTTTTTTTCTGATTCTCATATCCTTGCCTGTCCTCTAATTGCTATCTTGAGTACAATGCTTGTTCCTATGTCGAATTATGCTAAGAATTCCTGAATTTGTGTGTGATATTTATCATGTTGCACAAAATTTTATTCCTTTATATTTTATGAAAATTGAAATTGCTGTTAACATTTATGAAATGAAGCAACAAGTTACATAAGGTAACGTTTAGTCATAATGGATTCTGCACACCAGGTTAGACAAAAGCATGGAGTTTATAGAGTATATAGCATACAATAAGTTATATTTTAACTAGTGATAAATGTTGGCTAATATAGATCACTGAGAAATCCATTTTCCTTACAAGTTGAAAAACACCTAGATACAGAGTCCCAATTTATTAAAATCAGTGAGAAGCAGATAAATTACATATGTTCATGCAAATTGTGGATAGGACACTCCAGAAATGATGCATATAAGTCAGATACCCATTTCAGCTTCTTGGAAAGTGATGCTTTTAAGATGCTCTTTAGTTTAACAAAAAGGTTTTAAGTACTGGAAAAAATATATTTTGAAATATGACAGTCCTAGATATGTATGCTGATTTTAATGGTGATGATTGAATCTGTGACCTTAGAAATAATATTTAACCTTTCTAATGGACTAATATGTTTGAATTTTTTGAGGGACATAACTTTTTTTAGTATCTTCATGGAATTTTTTTTTTTTGCTTCCTTACATACTGCATTGGTAGAAATTATATTCTAGGTAGATCATTGCTATAACTTCAGCAGTACTTGACAACCAGTGATTATTACTGCTACTACACTGTATCTCAATATTTGCATCATATTATGTTAAACCATGACTAGGCAATATACTTAAGATTTTTGCTTTCAGTTGAAAAGTGATGGATGCCATCAGGAATTTTTTATTTTCAGGAAATACATTCAAATTATCTTGAAGACTTAGGTTCTTCAGCATTGAGAAATTTTGAAAATAGGAAATATATGCAGTATTAAGAGGAAATCTTGTTCAGGCATGGAGACAACAAGTGCTTTAATCAGTTAATACCAAATATAAAATAAATGAGTTCCATTAAGAAAACACAGCACTCAAGAATGGATTGTACATATTATCTTTTGTATTCAATAAGTACATTATTATCTTTGAAGAAAGAATCAAGTAATGTCTTTCGTGTATCTTTTACTTAAAAAAAAGACTGATTCTAAGAGAACTATATGCAAAAAAAGTAAAGGAAGCTGTGGAATTCAACGAGCAAAAGAACCAACTATGCTACGAAAATATTCTAGGTAACAGATGTATCATAGACTGAAAACACAATCCCAGTCTAAATTAAAACAGGAGGCCAGTAGTAACATGCCACCAAAAAAGAAGAATCCTTTGAAGTTCTGACATATACCTGAGAGGTAGTGCCCTTGCCTACCATGCGTGCCTGAAACCCTGGGTTCATGCACCAGTACCATGAAATAATGTTTTGATAATCGAGATATCATAAGAATAAAGAATGAATCATAAGCACTTGAGTAATTGAGGAAAGAGGCATACACAGTTTCTTACAGCAATGAGAAGCAAGCTAAGAAGTTTTAGGTAAAGCATCAATATAAAATGGAGTACAAAAACTACATTTCAACATCTTTTTATTTTAGTGGTGATTATAAAATTACAGTCATAAGAAAAATATGTACAAAAACATGTAATTGTCCTACAGTAATGATATTTACATTAGAAAAACTAGATTATGTTGAATGCAACCTTTTAAATGAAGCCTTATACCCAGCATGGAACTTTAATCACTGAGAAGAAAGCAAATGTGATGATCTTCTTGAAAGCATTAGACATTTTTATGAGTCAAATATCTTCTTTTGTAACTACTTTTTATGTATGTATCAGTGTCACGTGATTGATGTTTAGCACTATGAGAGGTTACCACCTAGCTTTGAAAACTCCTACAGTGTCTTAGGATCAAATGAATGAATTTAGATCTTGAGTAACTATATGAACTGTATAATGGGAATAGACTTTGGAATATTGAGTTTAAAAGTTCTTACTGATTAATGTTCAATATTTGTGGATATAAGAAATAGAAGAAAGAGTAGATAAGTAATATTTACAAAAGCAATTTAATGAAATCTAGACATAAATATCAAGTTGTTTTTAAAAAGTCATTGCACATTTCATAAATATACAAGGAAATTTGATTTTAAATATGCGTATTTCAATTAGAACAAAGTAAAGCAAATTATAGAAATTTCAGGATATGTAAAATCATCACACAAATTGATATAAAAACACTCTAAAATCTCATTAGTTAAAGATTTATATACTGAATTTGGGAAGGGTTTTCTAATACATATGTCTGTAAATTTATTTAGGTTGTACAAACTTGTGAGTGCACTGTGTACAGTGTTTTTTAAGCATTAGAATTACCTTAAAATATTTTTGCCCTATTCTGTAGTTCAATGAAGGCTTAACAATATTCTGGTGTCCATTATAATGGAACTTACCTAAAATTATGCAAAATTATCTCCATATGTACTATAACTTATGGCAGGGAGAATCCTTCCAAGGTAATTGGAATAGAATGACATGAATTCTTTTCAAAGTACCATGGTGCTTTTCCATTTGTCTGGAAGGCTCTCCTTTCTTTAAATATATGGAACTTACCTATTAAAGCACACATACACATTTTTTGAGATACCACCTAGCTTTGAAAACTCCTACAGTGTCTTAGGATCAAATGAATGAATTTAGATCTTGAGTAACTATATGACTCTTTCAGTATACTAGAAAAGTATATGGGGAAAGTTAAAATTGTGGCGACACAGGGAAGTTATGCACTGCAGTGGCAGGCAATATACATGACAGGGAAGCATAATTTCACATTAACTTATGAATGATTTTTTATTTTATTTTGAAAATCACAACTTTTATAAATGTAACTCATGTTAGAAGACACTATCAGAATTTTTCAGCAGGTACTTCTTTCTGTTTCTGACATATAAATTCTAGGCTTTATACACACAGTATGGATGTTATGATTTGTATTTTCATTTCTACCTCATAATCTTAGACTTAGTCTGGAATATAAAGAGAATAAGTTAAAAAAGAGCAGTCAGCAGGAGAATTTTACAAAGAACAAGAAAAATTGGTTTCACAGATGAGCCAACAAGTGCCTAGGTTCTTTGCCTATTCCATTATTTTCTAAAGTATGTAAGTGTTTTAAGTGTTGGGCTTAAAAATGTAAAAATGGAGGAAAACCTTGTAGATATTAGAAGTATTCTGTTTTACAATCAATGAAAAGGTCAAGGGCCTTTCATACTAAATAAGTCTCATCAGGGTAGTTCATTAAGACAATTAGACAAAATCCAAGACTCCTATTTCAGCTACCTATTCATTTTAAAGCACTTTCCGACTGACTTAATCAAATTTAACATGGAGACTTTTCCTGGCTACATAATGAACATGTAAATTAAAATGCACAGGGATCTCCAAAGGAAAAAAAGTTAATTATTTAATCGTCTTCCCCTCCATGTATTTGGTTGAGAATTTTTAATTAAAAAGAGAAAAGAGAGAAAAGTAAATGTATCGCTAACATATATTTATCTCTCCTTTATAAAAATGTGATAATAATTAATATTGAAATGACAAAATTGAATATTGAATGCATCGTCCAGTTTTAATTAGAGGGATTTATATTGGTCAAGGGTTGTTATTTTAATTGGAAAACTTGATGATGATAAATACAATTTGTAAGTTTTTCACATACTTGATAATGAGTATCTCTGCCACTTATTTTAAAGTGTGAAATAAAATATGTCCTTATAAGATAGGAAGGCTCTAAGTGGTATTTCCTTTTCATTTACAAAAGGCAATGCATGTACCAAGCAGTTTACATTTTTGCAAACTAGAAAAATTGCTCAAGACCAAAGAGACACACTGAGAATTTATTTGACATTTTACTATGAAAGTTCAGGAAGAGTTCATTTAGAGTTTAATGTGCCATCCATTGAAGTTTATGATGGAGCAAGCGAAAGATGTGACTATTGATTCTGTCTCTACGCACTGTCTGTCTTTTCAAGATTTTTGTGAACAAGTTTGTTTCTAGCCTGGTTTTTCTGACTTCTCAATATCTTTTATAGAGTCTCAAAATGTTAAAATATTCAGTTCAGACAAACACTACTAATTGTGTTTTCCATTTTTAGTTTGCATAACCCTACAAAATAAAGCTTTATTTTTCATTTAGAGAAGTCAGCAGGCCACTTAGTCTTGTATGTGACTTCTGGGGTTTAAGTCGCTAAAGGTTCATTTTCCACTTATTCATTCACTTAGTGATGCATTGAATTACCCCTTACTCAGAGATAATGTTAACTTTGGATATGCCAACTAGTAGGATAGCTTACACAATTAAAAAAAATCTTTTGGCAGTTATTTAGAAATGCTTTTAGAGATTCCTAGGGACTTGTGTCATACAAATATCTCAGAAAATTCATATATATATATATATATATATATATATATATATATATATATACAGTATTTACCTATGGAATGCTTGCTTTTCTATGTGCTACATGCATTTCAACAATAGGAATATGTCAAATAATCTATACAAGCAAATTAGGGGCCCAAATAACATTAATTCCGTGACCATTTATAAACTTGCATGACTTGTTATTCTGGGAAAAAGTTACATAAACACAAGTAAGACCTGATCATGCCCTTGGATCACTTATAATTAGGAGAGAAACAAAATCGAACTAGTATGCTGGATGCCTCCTGGGATAGTGGAGATTGAAAATTTTCTCAGCAGTGTTTTGAAATTGAGTAACATCAGTTACCTAAGGAAAACATTAACATAATGACATGCAAATTTTGGGTATAATGTTCCTCAAAGATAACCCAACTACATAGGTAAAATGACTTATATATGCTTGTGTGTTTATATGTATGTGTACGTATGTTTTTATATTTAATCCATATAATAAGAATAAACACAAGTAGTGATATTTTTAAAAGATCTCAGAACAGAACATTGTAGTTAAATTTGTATGCAATTCAACAAGCAATTACATGTGATCAATTATGAATTATGACAAAGCATTTTCTCGATAACAATTCTGTGATTATATATGATTTTTGTTTTTGCTGTGCATGTAATAAAGCAGACATATAGGGAGTTTAAATAACTCACATTACTTATACATAGTCACACAATTAATAAACAGGAGAACTATATTTAAAACCTAGTAGTTTTGGCACCTAACCAAATCTTTATTCCCCCACAATATTGTTATAATCTTAGTTGGGATACATTTTGGGGAGTTTTTGAAAGAACAGGTCCATAAAGTAGCTGGTGATGAACTTTCGTAGAGAAGAGAATCATGCTCTTGTCTTCAAAGGAAACAATATTCACTGAGCAGAAATTTTTCTTCTTGCAGTTTATTAGGCAGTTAATACATATCTAATTAATTTGGGGTTAAAGTGGACTTGCATATTGTGTTCTATTTTATTTTAGCATTCGTGTGACTCCCTTTTATTTTTACTAATACAGTTGATGAGATATATTTTCATTTATAAATCAAGAACAGCTCACATTTAACTTCTTGCCAGAACCAATTAGGAAAACTGTTTAAATTGCTTCCACTTTTTGAAGAAACCCAGAACTATGAGGACCAACAATATTATCACTTTAGCCAACTGACGACATAGTTAGAAATATCAAAGTACAGTAATTGGTAAAAGTAGAATGAAGAGCAGAAGCATGAACATGGACCAATTCTGTTTGCCTGGTGTTCATAATCATTGACATCTCTGCTCATTAGTTTACTAACCTATAAAGTATAAAATAGGAAGGTGGATATTTATCATTGTAGATCAGTGACTCTCAGCTTGGTATGATTTTGTCTTCCAGGAGACATTTAGCAAAACCTGAAGACAGTTTTGATTTTCACAAATAGGGGTAAGGTGTCACCGAAATTTAACAGGTAGATGTTGGTAAAATCTTACCTACAAGATAGAGGACAGCTCCCACAGTAACTTACCCAAAATGTCAATAGTATTGAGGTTGAGAAACCCTGCCGAGGGTATTATGAGAAGAAATTAACTAGTACGCAAAAAATTCCTAGTAAAATGTCTAGCACAGGATATGTTCTCAGTAATTGTTAACCATTAGAATACAGGAAATATCAAGATACACAATTGAGATGTAGCCTGGGGATGAGTGGAGAGAAGCCTTACATGACGGACTGGGGAGACCAAATTACGTCTTGCATGCGAGGAGGATCATTCATCCCTTCCAAGCAAAGAGATGTTAGGTACCAATGGATGTTGGAGAAATTAGGGGCAAGTCTGCTGTAGAAAGTTGAGTTTCTTCAGTCATGTAAATATATATTGCTGCAATGAACTTATTTGAATATTATTTCATTATTTATATGAGGAGAGTTCTTTGGAGTAAATAAAATTTCATTACAAAACATCAAAAAGACAGACTAAACAGTAAACAGACTCCAATGACAGATTGTTTGGGCAGACTAAGGAGACATTTGGGAGTATTTCAGATGGGAGGAATGTACACAGACAAGTCAATGCCAGAGAAAGTATTGTGAAATTTCTGATTAACACTGAAGTATTGTGGCTTTTTTGCTTTTGTTATTCGTCATTGTAAGTATAAATATTAATGTCTTTCTCCAGTGATGAACAGAGATAGCTGGAGCCATAAAAATCTACTTTGTGTTTTTAGTGATTGACTGTGTTAAGAAGAACAAGGAAAGAGACCCATGTATTTCTCAATAGGATATTTATCAAGTCCATGCTAACAAATAAACCAAGGAAACACACTGACTTACAGGAATTTTTCTTTAGTGCTTTTCATTTTCTGCAATTATTTGTAGAAAGGGAAACCTACTGTCAAGTAGTAATCTGAATTTCAAGTTTTCAGATTGATTGGTAAAGAAGCTAATTACTGAAAATTTCCAATTGTACAAGAATCGTGTAAAAGTTCTGGCTTTGTATTATTTACTCAAATAAACAATGTTCTTCAGGCGAAAACAATCAACTACGCTAATGAAAAATGTAAATTCTAGCTTCATGTGTTATTCATGAATGACATCACAATTGTTATTTTTAAGTGTTTAGCTACTATGGAAAGCATCTTCTGCCATTAAGCTGGATGTCGACTGCCAAATGTCAGAAATGATGACCGAGCTGTGCAGTAATCTTTGCTGAGTGAGATCTATTATGCATCATATTTAGAACAGTATTTATATTGTTGAATAATTTGAAACTAATTATCTAGTACCACTTGTATTTTCTAAAATGTGGCAATAAACATACACAAAAGTTGGCTATTAATACTGCTAAATCCAATTTTGTACATCGTATTTAAGAAGTAAACTAAAATTGACATACTTATTTGAGTCCATCAAAATTGCGGTTGGAACGTGGGTGTGACATATAAATGTTTTCCTTGTTTTCAGAATAACTCATTTCAGGTTCACAAATAACAGCATTTTTTATGTCCCTTGTAATAATTTTATTACTTTCACTTGAATACACAAGTGTAAATAATATGAAGTATTATGGTGCTTTTAGAGCAACGTGGATACTCCCTTACCTGTCTTGGACAGACAAGTGATACACTTTAATTGTGGTCCTCTGCAAGTGAGCCTTTAAGCTTGACCTGAACCTTCACAAGATCTTTTTGTATCTGCTTAAAGTTTTTAGCATAGCAAGGCATAAGTATTCAAAATTATTCTCATCTGCCTTCTGCTAATAATAACTCAATTATATGTTGTTATGTTTTTTTTGAGATTTTAAAGATTAATGAATATTTACTATTTTCTTGGTTATTTAGCTTTATAAATATAATACAGTTAAAAGAAAATTGAATTTGGGGCATGCTAATCTTGAAAAATGCACCCTTGTTCAAATGAATGGTTTTTTTTATAAATATTTTTTGTGAATCTAGCATGTGGTACTAGTTGAGGAAAAAATAATGGTAAAGAGAAAAAGTGATGTTATACTTTTACCTGTGAGAATTGGAGATATGGAAAATAAGAAATTGAGAATTTCTTGGCTTGAACTTATGCAGTCTGAAATGAACATTTTCTGCATTCCAGAAAATATTCTCTGAAGCAATGCAGTGACACCTAGCAGTCTTTGAAACTATAGTATCTGCTGCTATTTTGGAAAATGTCTATCTATTCCTTATCTGAATTCAAGAGCTACACTTTGTCAGTAATCAGAAAGAAA